>JAQQSZ010019228.1:0-10411 GCA_028646595.1 Phalanger gymnotis
CTGGAAGCTCAAGAAGCGTTTGAAACCTTTGGGCTGCAAGCCTCAGGGGCTGGTATCTCACCATCAGTGGCGTTGCGCTGCCTCTCGTCACTTCCACAGAGTGCCATCCTGTGTTGGGAGGCCTGGGGATCTGCACTGGTTTCAGGCGCCCGGCTTTCTCCCAGCCTGTCACCCACGTGGGTTTTCTCGGCCAGCCGCTTCTGCTTTGGTCCCGTCTGGGGCAGCTCCACAGGCTGAGCGCTTTCCTAGCCTACAGAATCGTTCCTTCAGCCTTTCATATTCTCCCGGCTGGGAAATTTGCCCCAGTCAGAGTGCTCACAATTTCTAACTCTCTCAAATTTGCTCAGATTCACTTTTTTATAGGAATCCAACAGAACTTGTGAGAGAGCTCCGGCAAGATGCTGTTTTCATGCGGCCATCTTGGCTCCGCCCCTTGACTGACTCATGAGTTAATTTTTGACATGATACTTAATCCCAGCAATCCAGTTTGCCATAGTACCTGCTGTAGTAGTCCCTGTTATTTCTAATGGGTGAATGATAAACGGTACTCTTCTGGTTCCATCAAGTGAAAAAACTAGACAGTGAAATTTTAAGAAAGAAAGGGGAAAATGCATCCTTATGCATCAATGTTCTAAGTGATGTCTAAGCTGATTCAATTGTTCAGTTGTTTGAGTTGTGTCCAACTCTTTGTGATCGCATTTGGTTTTTTTTTTTTTGGCAAAGATACTAGAATGTTTTGCCATTTCTGTCTCCAACTCATGTTATAAATGAGGAATTGAGGCAAACATGATTAAGTGACTTGCCGGCGGTCACAGTGCTATGGTATCTGAAGCCTATTCACTGCATCATCTAGCTGTTTATAACTACAACTAAGGTGAATTATCATAGAAATATTCGCAGATGAATTGTATCCTAAGTACCATTGATCACAATTGAATAGGATTACTTAATTAACTTTAATTGAGTATGCAAAGGAGGCAACTAGGTGGCTCCATGGATAGAACTCTGGGCCTGGATTAAAGAAGACTTGAGTTCAAATCCCACATCACACATAATCTATGTGGTGCTGGGCAAGTTTCTTAACCTATGTTTAACTTATTTAACAGGAGAAGAAAATGGCAAATGACTCTGGAATTTTTGTCAAGAAAGGCCCATATGGGGTTACAAAGAGTCAAACATGATTCACTGAATGATTAAAAGAATTCAAAATCTAGATTTATCTCCAAATAGGAGGGATAGACAGACTTTTTAATAGCTTTCCTTCTGTAGCCTAGAGATTATCCACTGCCTTTTAAAAAAAAACTCTGGAGATACTAAGGCCAAAGACATCTTCCACCAATAAAAGAAATAAAATTAGATGATGTAGAATTGGTCAGACACATCAGCAGCAATAAGTCTACCACAGCTATGTCAAGGACTGAGAGAAGGAAGCAGCAGTTTTTTGTTGTGGGGTGAAAGCTAGTCAATAGAACAAAACTACTGGTATTTCTACTCTCTGTCTTTGTCATTAGGACTTCTGGCGTCAGAGAAGGTGAATGGAGATATTACAAAAAGGCATGGAAACTGCTTCCAGAACTAGAGAAAAATAAACAAAGTTCTGGAAATTACCATTATGATCATGTGTCTAAAGGAGGCAGTAGGAGTGAGGTAAAAAAGGTGGTAATCAGGAAGTCAGCACAGCTGAGAGACCTTCTCATCTTTAAGTAGAGAATGCTGGGTATTAGGCCGTTCAACTGGTGAGGACAGGAAAACAGCTTTCTCACTTTTGGTTCATGATTTTAAAACATGTACTTCATACTGGTAGCATCTGTTCTTTATAGAAATAGTGGGCATGTGTGGTATGGATTTTTCTCTGTCCTCTCCCAGAAATCTAGGAGGGAAATAGAGAAATGGGAAAGAAAAGGAGATGGTTAAAGGCAGCTTTAGCCACACAAAAGTGTTCGCTTGAGCTTCTTTCTTTCTGTATTCTATGGGTAAACTATGGTAAATCTCTGAGTCTGTGAATCCACTGGGAAATGATATGAGAAAATGTAATCTATTACAGGGCTCAGGCTTATATCTAAATATAAAAAGCAGATTTCATATTTTAATACCTTGAACAAGATTCCATTTCATCTCCTGGGCTTAATGAGGACCTTGCCAAGGAGATAAGTCGAAGATTTGTGTGAGTATGTGTGATTGTAGCCCCATGAGACTGGCAACTCAGGTCTTCTCTTCTCCCTGTGATCAGAGGAGAAGCTACTAATTACATGGACTAGAGAATTGACACAGTCTGGGTTCGTAGTTCAAGTAGAATCTCATTTGTTGTGCAATTCAGATGTTGCATTCAGCTAAATAAACTGTCTTGCTACATAATTAATACAATGACATGCTATATTCCCTTTAGGCTGCACACCTGAAGGGTCTTAGGAAGAGAGCCATGTGATTCTCCTAGAAATTATTCTGGTTCAAAGCACTGTCTTCCTCTGACTTATTTCTTTTTCTTGTGCGTGTGCGTGCGTGTGTGCGTGTGTGTGTGTGTGTGTGTGTGTGTGTGTGTGTGTGTGTGGTGGCGCATTCATCATAGGCATACTGTGCACCCCTCTCTTTCTAGATTGCATTTGTAGAAACTCCAGAACCTCCTTCCCCAGGATTCCTAGCCCCTGACTCTACCAACTCCTTCTCATCAAGCTAAAATACCCCAGCCACTATTTATATTCTCAGAGGTGAGAATTGTCCTTTTGGAAGCCCAGAGCCTGAGAGTCACAGCACCTGGAGAGGGGGAGGAGAAACCAAAAGATCCCTGAAACATCTGTTCTTTTCCCTCCTGTGTTCCTTCTACTCTTAAAAGGCTTATTTAAATATTACCTCATACATGAAGCCTTCTCTTATTTCTGCTGGTTGTAGTTACATAACAATATTTAACACTTATATAGCATTTAAGGTTTATAAGTAAGTTTGTATATTGCCATTCCAACAACCCTGTGATGTTGGTTTATTATGATCTCCACAGTACAAATGAGAAAACTAAAGGGCTGAGAGAGATCAATGTCTTGTCTAGTGCCAGATATATTCAGATGTTAGAGCAGTTTATTCTGCAACTCTCTAATACATATATATGTATACATATATATGTATGTATATACAAAAATGTATCATATTTTCCTGCATTTGTTTCTTATCTCTGTACTATACTGTAAGTGCTACAGGTCTAGGACTATGACTTAAGTAAGATTTTTATGCTTCAGCCTAAGGTCTAGTAGTAGTCACTAAAGTGATTTTGAATGGATACATTGATAGATGATTTAAAAGGGAGAAGATGTATGGGATGATGGAGAAAGTTTCAAGGTCAGGAAAATAGTTTTAGGAAGAAACTGTGGGGGTAGATATTCCCTCCACAGCCTTACCTCCATAGGCTTCCTTGAGGGATGTCTCCCAGTTAGCCTATGGCAGCCTTCCAATGCCACCAGCTCCTTAGTAGTTTCGAGGAAAGAGGGATTGATGCTAAAATTAACCCATGTATAACTAATGTGGAAAAATATATCTATTATATTTCTTGTTTCTTAACCAAGGAGAAATATTCCCATCCCAGAGAGAACCATTCTCTTGTCTACATGTAAAGAGTTACATGAATTGATCTCTGGAGGCAAGAGTTTGCTCTTGGGCTGTGCTGCTGTATCAGTAAGGCAATAAACACAATCCTGAATATGCCTATGTAGTTCTATATCACAAAGTATGAGAGACTCTCCATACAGAAGGTAGAAGAAGTACAACATTTATTGAGACACCAGAGAACCATATCCCATAACCAAATATTCAGCTCCAACAGCCAGTTAGCCCACTTAATCATAATAGCAAGGAACTTTAAACACAATATCACAACATGGAGAGAGTCAATAAAGGCTGGGCCAGTAGTTCAAGTAGAATGTTGTTTGTTGGTCAAATTAGTTGTTAAACTCAGTTAATTAAACTCCCTTGCTACCTAATCAATACAGTGACATGTTATATTCCCTTAGACTTAAAGAAATAGTACTCAAACCATGTAACTAAGGGGTCTTAGGTAGAGAACCATGTCGTCCTTATAGAAGTCTTTCCAGTTCAAATAGCTCTGTTCCTCTGACTTATTTCTTCTTGTATGGGGGGTTCCTCATAGGCATACTGTGCACTTATGAAATATGAAGGTCAGGGTTGTTTCTAACTATGCTTGCAGTATCATCAAAAGGATGAATGTTTTGAAGAGAGTCATGTAGGGAGGAATGGGAAACAACAGACATTGTGGGCAGGTAGGAGGAGAGTCCTAGAGACATAGGGATGAAGGTACTCATGAGCAATCTATCTCCACTCTCATTACTTAAGCACTTGGGTGTCTTTCTCATGCCACTGATGCTAGGAATGTAGCCATTTCTATATGCCCTCTGTCCTGCTTTCCTCACTCCTCAAAGCATGCAATCTATGCAGTCTTCTTTGTGACAAAAATTCATGGAGAAGAAAGAACTACAAACAAGGTAAGTTGGCAAATAAGATGAACATAGATGCACAGAAGTTTGCTTCATCTAGCTTTGGAAACATGTTTTACTGATTTCAATCAGCCTACGATATTCTGCCAGGCTCATGCCCTAACTCCAGCCCATTCTGAGTCCAGGATTTCTTTGGTCTGACTCTCTGGAATGCCTGTATTCTCTCTTAGTTCAAGTTAAATTTGTCCTTTCATGGCTACCCAAAAAATCTCTTCTTGTCAGAGTCCTACCACTGCTAGAAACAACTCGTATTTAAGTAGTATTTTGAGGTTTGTACAATGGTTGCTCAGAATCATATTATCATCAATTTTATTAGTTAGGAACCTGAAATTTAGGCAGTTTAAATGGCCTGTACAGAGTGACAAACTTTACACTCACACAAATGTGTGTGTATGTGCATGTTTGCATATATATATATATTGTTTGCATATATATCATATTGTTTTTTTTTTACCCCTCTGATATAGTATGCAGTCTTTCTCTTTTCTTTCTTATCTTTTCATGGAATTCAGATACCTATGCCCTTGAATCCCTCACATCCTATACCCCTCTCTTTCTATACTGCCTTCTTAGTAAATCTAGAACCTTTTTCCTAGGACTGCTAGCCCCTGGCTCTACTAACTTGCCACCACCAGCCTAAAACTACCCCAGCCACTATTCCTGTTCTCAGAGGTGGGAATTGTCTTTTTGGAGTCCCATGCCATGCGAGTCAAAGTGCCTGACAAGGAGGAGGAGAGACCATGAGGTCCTTGAAACATCTCTTCTTTTTCTCCTTTTCCCTCCTGAATTATTTCTGCTCTTTGAAGGATAATTTAAGTAACACCTCTTGCATGAAGCCTTTCCTGCTCCACACTGGTGGTAGCAATATAATGATAGCTAACACTTTTATACCGCTTTAAGGTTTATAAAACACTTACCACCTTTCCCTTGCAACAACATTGTGATGTGGGTGCTTTTATGATCCTCACTTTACAAGTGAGAAAACTAACGGACAGAGAGAGGTCAGTGTCTTGTCCAGTGCCACAAAGCTTCAGTCATTAGAGTAGTTTATTCTTCAACTCTCTAATATAGTTATATAATATCTTATATTTTAGTTGCCTGCATTTGTTTCTTGTTTCTATATGATACTGTAAGCTCCACAGGTCTAGGACCATGTCTTAACTAAGATTTTTAGCTCCCAGCCTAAAGTCTAGTAGGAGTCAATAAAGTAGTTTTTGAATGAATAAATTGATAGATGACTGAAAAGGGAGAAGATGTTGGGGATGAATGAGAGAGGCTCAAGGGCAGCACTGTGGGAAATAGTTTCAGGAAGCAAAAGTAGTGGTACATAGCCCCTCCACAGCCATACCTCCATGTGCTAGCTTTAAAGATGTCTCCCATTTTGCATATTGTACCTGGCAGGTAGAAACACCAACTCTTCAGTAGGTTGAGATAAGGAAGGATTGTTGTTAAAATTCACCCCCCGTACAACTGACATGGAAAAAATGGGTTTATTATGTTTGGTTTTGTTTTTTAGCCAAGGGTAAATATTTCTGTCTCAGAGAGAGGAACTCTCTTGTCTAGATGTAAGGAGTCATATGAATTGATCTCTGGAGACTAAGACTTTATCCCTCAGGCTGTGCTGTATTGCCACGTATCAGTCCAAAATCATTCCCATTTTTTAGAAGAAAACTCAAAAGAAACTCAAGCACTGACATGAGCAATTAATAGAGCATCATTTTATTGGCATCATGTCCCCACACAGAACAAATGGCTGGGCATTTAGCTGTTGGCAGCAATAGTTGCCTCAATCCAGTCCACATAGTTGTACACTTTGGTGTAGACACCAGGATAATTCTTCAGAGCACAGCCATAGCCCCAGGAGACAATACCCTGGAGTTCTCCGTTACACACTACAGGGCCACCTGAGTCACCCTGGGGATGGAGAACATGGAAGAGTGAGGAGACGGAAAGGAAGAGACTGCAACCCACATCTTAGTCTGAAGCTTGGGGTCATAGACTCACACTTGGAAGAGATCTCAGAGCCCTATCCTGCCTCTATGGTCATCTAGTCTTTCCCCAACATCACCTTCCATTTAGCATTCTGATCCCTCCAGATCTTCATGGCCATTCCCATTCAGCCCACCTTCAACTCATCTAGAGGTACTTGACAAAGTGCTGTTAAGGACATCCCCTCTATTTTCTTTCTTTTTAGAGACCTTAGTGTTGCCCCAAACCCTGATCCCTGTTGGGCTTGATGAAAGTGCTATTTTCTTCTGCTTACAGAAGGGCAGGGCCTTACCTGGCAGGAATCCTTGCCACCCTCCAGGTAGCCAACACAGATCATGTTTGATGTGATGTCACCAGGATAGGATTTCTTGCAATCGGAATCAGACAGAATAGGAGCTTCCAAACACTGCAGAAGGTCTGGGTAGTCAGCTGTGAAGAAAATGGATTCGGAGGAGGATCAGACCAGTTGTCAGAGTAAATAAGGAAGCACAGCCTACCTAACATAGTGCTAATTCCTGAGATGAGATCAGGTGAGAGAAAGGGGCTTGAAACTTTTGTACAGAAAAGAGAAAACAGTTTTAATCTTTGCTTCCTCTGAATTCCAAAAATTTTCAAATGTTTCTCATGGCACATCTCATACTTCTCTCTATGATCGTCATTTGTGTAATTGTTTCATCCCTTTTACTAAACTACAAGGCAGTGGTGCAGAATGAATAAAGAAGAGCCTTTGAACCAGGAAGAACTCCAGTTAAATCTTTTTCCTGACTTATACGGCTATGTCTCATGGTGCAGGTCACTAACTTCTTAGATTTGCAGATAATTCTTTCTAAAACTGTTAATTGCAGAGAAGGAGTTGCTCTGCAATGGTACATGGTATACAGAAAAACAAATACACCCACATAGTGAATATATATACATATATTATTTCTATTGTGGGCTTCCTGAAATCAGAAAGAGAGAGTAAATGTGGAGGTAGGCTATAGTGAATAGGAGAAAGGAGAAGCTGCCCTAAGGTCAGGGTGGTTGATCTGATGCTAAGGTAGGGGGCAGGACAAAGTTACTTACCACCATTGATAGCAGTGTTTCCCCAACCAGAGATGAGGCACTGCGTGCCTGCGCTTGGACTGGACTTGGGCAGGGAGATGGTAGCCACACGGCTGTTGATGACAGCTGCGGTTTTCAGCTTGAGCAGCATAATGTCATTATCTGCAGTCTTTGAATTGTAGTTTGGGTGGCGGATGATCTTTGATGCATCAATGAACTGCTCATTTCCCTCAAGGACCTCTATGTTATGCTCTCCCAGTCTCACCTGAAGTTTGCTGATGAGTAAAATTATTTTCAATGCTGGATGTGTCCACAAAGGGTGCTCTCTTCTAAGAATTCTATAGGTATTCTACTTTGGATTCTGTACAGCTTGGATCACAGTAAATATAATATAAATAATGTGTGTTGTGAAATTTTGTATGCTTGTCTCTGTGTGTGTGTGTGTGTGTGTGTGTGTATGTGTGTGTGTGTGTGTGTGTGCATGCAGTAGCATTGACTACAATCTAGCTCTATGGGGAAATGCAAAGGATGGCTGTGGATGCTTCAAAAATTGCCCATTTCTTGCTTCAGTGATAACATGCCATAGAGGAATGAAACATTATTCCTAGAGATTAGAAAACTACGCCTTCTTCCTAACTCTTTGCACTTTTGTTTACTCTGTGTCACTCATTTTGAGTCATGTAACACCAAGCTTAATCTATGAATCATCCTATTTTTGCTCGACCATTAACTCAACCCCAAACCTTAATAAGTTGAACTTCTCTGAATTTCTGTTCTTCAACCATAATTGTACCCCTTGTCATCTGTGAGGTCTCCAAAATTTACCATAGCTAGCTGGCTGTGGAACCCACCCTGAGAACAGCACCATTCCTATTACTTACGATTTGTAGCAATGGCCGGCTGACACCACCCACTGGTCATTGATGAGGGCGCCACCACAGAGATGTCCACCATTATAATTCAAGGACACCTGGTAGGGGAGGCTATAAGCCTCACAGGTATAGCCCCCAATGATCTTATCATCATCATCAGTGGAGAAAGCAACTTGAAGAGAAAATTGGGAAAAGAGAATTTAGCAGCATGTGAAATCTGAGCCCTAGAGTTGATTTCAATAATTTTACCTTCTACTAAGTCTGTTCAAAGTCTGGAGAGCATTGCTATTATGATCATGGTTAACATAATCAAGAGCTCTGTCTCCTTATCTATGTTATCTATGTGTCTCTGTTTCTTTCTCTGTTTTTCTTCCTGTTTCTTTCCATGTGCCTCAGTCTCTCTCTCTCTCTCTCTCTCTCTCTCTCTCTCTCTCTCTCTCTCTCTCTCTCTCTCTCTCTCTCTCTCTGTTTTCATTCTCTATCTTACTTTCACCTTGTTTCTTCAAGACCTAAGCAATGGAAAATCTGCGAGGAGCCCTAGAATCATATATATGAGTATCAGAATGATGAGTAATTAATATAACCTCACTTGCCCATGTTCTTTTGAGAAGTCTTTTAAGCCCCATCTATGTGACAGGGTCCTCTATCCTCTTGGACATTGTTCTGCCCTCCATTCTTCCTTCTGTCCCTTCATGTCATATTAGCCTCCTGTAGCTTTTCCCCAAGCTGCATTCTGCATTGGGCTCTACCTTGTTTTAAACAGGCTCTCCTCCATTCTACCTTCCTAGGTGAAACACAGGGAAGAATATTGTCATTTTCACAGGCAGTAGAATCAATTAATAATCATTAATTAAGTACCTACTCTTGTCAGATCTGGAGGATCCAAAGATAAAACTAAATCTTTCCTTCACTTTACGAGCTCATATTTCATTACTTTGAATGTGATCCTATCTGTCCCTTCTCTTCTCCCATCCCTTCCTATTCAGACCAGCCTTCTCATTCACTGGTTCTCTCTGATCTCAGACCCTGTTGCTGTTGACCCATTGATCTTTTCCACTTGTATTTGTTTCCTTCCTTCCTAATTTGTGCCCCCCAGAAGTTTCCTTTGCACAATTCTAGCTCCATCACTGCATGCAGAGGTTTGCTTATGAGAAGATCCTACAGTTGTGCATATTGGGGACAGAAAGAGGTGAACAAAGTGAAGGGGGACTTGGAATGGGAAGCTAGAGAAGGTGGGAAGGTGAAGAGAGAAACTAGACAGTTATGGAGGTGGGTTGTGGAAGAACAGTGACTGATGAAGAAGATGGAAGCATAGATTGAAAGAATGGCCAAAATGTTCTACAGGGGCAGTAAGAGATACAAGGTGATTGGGAGGGCTCTCACCAGCTGCTCCAACAAAAGCCAGGATCAGAAGAGGGTTCATGTTGGCAGGGTTTGGTTGAATTTTTGCTGGAGGCCCTCAGCTTTTTATATTCTTGTTGGGGAGTAGAAAGTGTTTATAAAGCAGAAGGTCACCTCTCTCCTCTCCTCTTCCTTCCCACACACCTGTCACCTTTCCCTTTCTCACCTTCTTCTATCAGTTCTAGTTTTAGGCCTTTTTGTAGATAAATAGCTTTTAAATGATAAAGAAATTTCCATGGGCATTCCAAATAATTGAGTCCTGTGAACATAAACAGAGATGGAGAGAATGGCAGTTTCTATACAGCCTCAGTTCACTCTGGATTTTAGTTCTCTTGATAACACTCAGATAGGCATATGTGATTCTTCTCTCTTTATCCTCACTGACCTTCCATACTGTCTTTAAAATATGTCATTTAAAAATGTAAGTTGGAAAGTGAATTCCTTTCATATCTTTTAGTCTTTCTAGACAGCCTCCCTTTTTCTTAGTCATCAGAGCTATATTTTGGTCAAGACCGGTAGGTGGTGTGACATGTCCCACAAAAAAAAGAGTTTAAGTTTTGAGTAATAAGTGGAATACTATGTCATGGATAGCCATCTGTCTCATGGTGT
>JAQQSZ010019229.1:0-10410 GCA_028646595.1 Phalanger gymnotis
GCCACGGATGGCTTGAATCAGCCACTAAATTCCTCCCATCAGGTGGGCCTGGGGCCAGACACAGCTGCAGCCTAGTTCTAAAGTTGCCCCACCTCTGCTGCCCCAGGGGCAAATGGCCGGAACCGCAAACTCAGTCACGCAGCTTTTCCCACTAACCTTCTCTGCTGTCTTTGCTCTTTGTGGGTTGAGAGGTCTGGTACATGCCACAGCTCGATACCTCGGGATGCCAGGGCACCTTCCGCTCGTCTCCTGGTCTGGTAGGTCCGCATCTGGTCTGTTCGCGCTGTGCGCAATGCGCTCAGCTCCGCTCCCCTCGGCTGGGGGCTGGGAGGTCCGTGTGGGACAGACCTTACCCAGAGACCATCCAGGCTGTCCTGCGGTGGAACTCTGCTTCCCTCTGCCACTTTGTGGGTTCTGCAGCTCTAAAATTGGTTTAGAGCCATTGTTTTATAGGTTTTTGGAGGAACTTGGTGGGGAGCTCACGCCAGTCACTGCTTCCCAGCCGCCATCTTGGCTCCGCCCCCCGGGGCTGCTTTTTAAGAGAGACATTGACAACCAATAATAACTGATGTCTCCAAAGCACATTAAGGTTTGTAAAGCATTCTTTTCCCCATAGACTTGAGATAATTTTGTCATAGAAGTTCTGCTACCCCCATTTTGTAGATGATGAGAAAACAGGCTCCAGAGAAGTGACTTTGCTTCTAAGGTCACAATGCTAAGAATGTGGCCCAGCCAGGACCCAAACCACTTGTCCTGACTCCAGAGCAAATAGTCTGTCTGCCTTCCATTCTGCTGACTCCCTTCAGGAGGAGGCCCAGAGGTGTGTGACCATTTGGAGGATGGGAATGGAGGCCATGGCAGGAGGAGGCAGTGGGGGTGGTGGTGGCAGGGGAAGGCAAGATCAGAGCCCCTACCATTCAAGCATCCCCTGAAAGTACTTGGAATATGTCTAGAAAGGTGAAAACTGAGGGTGGAAGGAGGGGATAGGGTCCAAGCTCTTCACCTGAAGAGCTGGCCTGTGGAAAAGGCTTTGGCTTCTTCAGCTTGGTCCTACTGAGAGCAAGGTGGAAGAGTGGGGCCTTCTTCCTGGCCTGCCCTGGGGTCTGGGAGCTCCCATGTGTTCACAATGAAGGATCATCTCTCAGGGATTCTAGCCTCAGATGGAGGTGGGCTGAGGTGGTTTCCAGGGACCCTTCCAACTCTAAAGCTGCCTGTTCTCTGGGATGGGGAGCAGGGGCTTTGGGAGCAGTGCTGGCAGGTGTTGGCATCCCGAGGCCCCTTCTCTGTATCTGTATGACAGAGTTAGGAGACCCGCTTTGGCTTCTGGCTCTGCTACTGTGAACGCTGTGACTGCAGCCGGTCACTCCCCTTTCCAGGGCTTCAGGAGGTCAGTGGCTTTGAAGGCCCTTCTCATCTTAGGATTCTCTCATTTCTCATCTTCTGTGCCCCCTTGCCTGCTTTGTTCTAGTTTGTGTAAGGAGAATGACGAATGTTTAACTTATGCCAGGAAGTTGTATTAAATTTTATCTGAATTATGTATAAAGTGGAGAATATTAAATATTGAAGAATATCAACAATCCTAAATATGTTTTTTTTTTAAGCAAGAGAAGGTGTCCTCTGTATGAATCATTGTTTAATGAGCTTAAAAGCTCTGGCAGAGAGCGTCCCCAAACCACAGCTGTGTTTGCAGTCTTCTCCTTGTGTTTGGTTCATGGTCAGGGTAAAAAGAGAAAAAATAAAACGCTGCTGGCCTGACCCTCCTCTCTGGCCTCTCATCTCAGAAGGAGCTGGGTCCCAATGGCTCACAGTGACTGGTGGACATGGAGGCTCTTTGGATCAAGCAGTATCAGAGACCTTCTTCACTCTGGGCTGATTCCGTTTCTAGAGAGTCCATTCCACCAGGCCCAGGGCGTCCTGGCAGGTCACTTGGCCACTTTCTCTGTCCCCTTGCTCCAGCCTTCGTGCCCTGCCCACCAACTTGTCTTCTGGTCACATCACCTGTCTGTTCAAAACTCTCACCTGTCTGCTGGCTACTTCCTTAGCCTGGCCTTCAAGGCTCTCTGCCTCTTGGTGTTTCCCTACTTTTCCAGGCTTATTTTATGTTCTTCTCATGGGGGACCCACTGTTCTTCAGCCACATCAGTGCTCTGGACCTTTAGCTTCTCCAGCTCCCATTGTGGGGCCACACTCTGGTGATCAGGGAGAGCTTGCTACATTCACCACAACCCAGATGTTCTTCTGTGGCTCTTTCTATGCCATGTCAATGCCCTTGTCTCTCTCGCCTCCTCAATATCCCCTCACCACCCTGATTTTCATCTTCTCTCATTCTGGGCACAGTATTCGGACCTCACAATTATCAGGCTATGACTCTGCTTGTTGAGGGTCGGGGAGATGAGGTCCAGGCACCCCAAGACTGGAGTTCCCAGACAGGGTCATTGGGGGGGGTACCCCTCAAGGACCCGAGTACTGCAGAGGGTCAGGGCTGTCTGGAATGAATTCGTGGGCTCAAGCATTCTTTAAGTCAAGGTGGCAAAGATTTATTATGCTTTTCAGCAGGCTAGAGTTCTTAGGGAACCTGCAACTTTACAGGGGTACAGGTAAACTTATATAGGATATTTTGGGGTGAAACGTGTGCCAAATGTGTTAATTAGATGTTTTGGAGTAGGATTAGGGAGTGGTTAAGGGGTGGTCAGTTCTTAAAGGAACATGCACTTTTTGTATCACGCAGGTATCTTACCCAGAGTTCACTGAGAAATAGCCCAAGGTGGGGCTACATGGAGGTATGTTTTTAGGCCTGAAATGTCACTAAGTCAACTAACAGTCAAGGCTGACTGGGAAATACCCAGGCTGCTCCCATCAACGTCTTGTTAGACAAGATAAATGTAAGGGAGTATACATATGACTAGGTCTAGCATGCATATGAGTCAATGAGTAGTAAATATTTTTATGACTCAATACACAGCCAGTTCAGCACATACACAACTGGTCAAACTAATAAATTCTATAGGTACAGCTGGCTACTGTGTCAGGAAGAGAGATAAGTGTTTTGCTAGGACATGCTGTCCTGCCCTGCTAGAGAGAAACTGCTAAGGATAGTGTTTTGAGGCTAGGGAGAGATGTGATTTTGGAACTGGGGTCCAAGCACAGGCACCCAAGCTCATCATGCTCATTGGCCTCCTGAACCACAGCTCCCTTCCCCGGCCTACAATGTAACCTCTAAGAGGGAGAGAACTGTCTTGCTTTTGAGGAAGACTTCTGACATATCTGGCCATGACTCCAAGTGAGGCCCTTGACTGCTGGCTCTCAGGCCTCAAGGAAAGCAGAAGTGTCCTACAATGGTAGAACAAATTTCTTCCCTTGGAAGTCCATCTCCCATGAAATGCCAGGTCCAACCTCTCTCCCAGTCTGCAGTGTTTAGCCCATAGGAAGTGCTTAAAACTAGTTATTTATTCATTCCCTCAGTCAACAAACTCTGGCAGTCCTCAGAATGAAATGTCCTGTCTCTGCCGATGGGAGCTCTCTGGGCCCCCGATGGGGTGTCCTCCTTCCTCTTCCTCTCTTGAATTCCTGCCCGTCCTTTATCATTCAGTTCAAATGCTGCTCCCCTCTCAGATGCCCTCACCCCCTTCCCATGCTGTGTCTGATCTCCATATCCCTTCAAATCTTCCCAGAGCCTAACCCAAGAATGACACCCAGGTCTATGACAGTGGCTGTGGTAGACTAGGCAATCAGAACACCTGAACTTGATTCCTGGACTAGCTGTTAACACCAGGTGATGCCCATTTGCCTCCTTTGTAAAGTGGCAGTGATAATACCTTCCCTGGACTGGTGTGAGGACCTGCTGAGTGATAATGAGTCCTTTGTAACCTGTCAGCTGCTAAGATGGTGGTAAAGGAGAGTAGAGAGATCCTGGGTTCTAATCCTGACTGGGGGTTGGCCACGAGCTCACCCTGTGATCCTATGTCTTTAGGCCTTATTTCTCTATCTTTAAAATGGCTTGGATTATACATCTCCATGCTTGACAGGATAGCTATGATGAGAATTTGAAATCCACTATTATTGGAAAGGCTTTTCAGAAGGTTGAAGCACTATTGTTGTCCTCTTCCACTTATAAATGACCCTGGATCACAAACGGAGCAGGCTTAAAGGGACCTTGGAGATCATTCAGCCAAATGCATCTTACAGCAGAGGCAGCTGGGGCTCAAGTGACTTATCCAGGGTCACAGGATGAGCTGGCGGTGAGGCCAACACCCAGAAAGGCCACTCGATCCCCGTCCACCGTTCTAGCGCCTGGAAGCCTGGGTCAGCCCTGACTCTGGTGCTGCTCACCATGAGCCTGGAAGCAAAGCCTTTCTCCTCTCCTGACCTCTGTTTCCTTGGCCTTGACTTCTGCTCTGGGCTATGCTGAGGACCCTGGGGGAGTTGTCACTGCTTTTTAACTAGGCCATTTCATTCCTTTGCTTTTGTGATTTCAGCTCTGCAAAGAGAGGAAAGGATGTGACAAAAATTAAAATGTTCATCACAGTTTTCAGCTCCAACTGGCCTCCCACTAAGAAGCTGGTCAGGCGATAAACATCTCCAAACAGAAACTCACATTGAGATCTGCTTCCCATATGTTGTAGGAAGAGAGGGCTGGCCCTCAGCAAAATTGAGAAATTAGTAAAATATGTTTGCAGGCCTCAAGCCTCCGAGTTTTGTGCATGATCCCCCACCTCCTTCTTTTCCCTGCTTACCTCGAATGTGTAGATTTTGATTTCTATGATAATGGGACCAGTGGGGCCAGGGGACCAGCCTAGAAGGGAAGGACATACCAGGGGGAAGGGTGTGATCCCCAAAGGCCACACACCCTCCACAGTCACAGAACCCTCAGGGGCATCTACTCCAATGTGTATGGACTAACAATCCCAACCATAACATGCCCATCAGGAGATCATCCAGCCTTTGCTTGGAGACCTCCAGAGAGGGAGAAGGAGTATGGTGGCTTCCACTCTGGAATTACTGATTACTAGGAAACGTTTGCTTCCATCGACCTGCCTCTTTGTCATTCCTGTTCATCGTTCCTCATTCTGACTCGTGGGCTCAGAACCACCCAAGGTTAATTCTTATTTCAGGTGAAGGCCGTTCACATTCTTGAAGCTTTCTCTTCTCCAGGCTGGTGGCGTCTTCTAGGGCATACGTGGCGTGAATGCCTTCCTTGACCTGCGCGGCCTCCTCTGGAAGCTCTAGCTCGGCCACGCCCTCCCCAGACGCGGTGTGCAGAGCTCAGCAAAGTGTTCCAGCAGAGGCCCGACGAGGGCAGAGGGCTCTTCGCTTCCCTCGCCCTGGATGCTGCTCCTCTTCTAATGCAAGTCCAGATCCCAGTAGCTTTTCTGTCCATCGGTCACACTGTTATCTCAGATGGGGCTCGAATGCTCTGAAACGCCCCTCTTCGTCCCAGCAGACGGAACCGCTGTGTAGCCAGACCCCCTCATCTTGTCCTTGTGAAGTTGGTGTTTTGAACCCGGGTTAAGAATTTATATTTCATCTTGCTGGCTTTGGCCCCAGATCCCTCAACTTGACAGGCAGAGTTGCTGGTGTGATCTTAGGCCGTGTTCACTCGGGCAGCATCCAGCGCTCAGGCTGCTCTCTCTCCACTAAATGGAGCACGGACATTCATGTTCCCTCCTTCTCCTTTGAGAATTAATAGATGCTAGAGTTTGCACTGTCTGCACTGTGTGATTTAATCGTTTTACATTTTGCCATTGTTGCAATGGTGCTTGGTTCTTTTTGGGGGGATGGGATACTCTGTGGAGTCCCTGGGAAGTGATTGTTGGCTGGCTGCGTGGCTTCAGCTTCCTCAGAAAGGGAGAAGATCTGATGATCCCTGTGACAGTCGGGTCTCGGAATCCCTAGCACCGAGCAGTAGGTGGCACTTAGTAACTAACTACCCAGTGAATCGAGTTACAGCCTCTTTTTCTCTGTTTTCTAAACTGATGAGATTTGGCATCATCGGAAGAGTACGGGAGTCAATCGTGTGTCCTTTGGACACGTCCCTCTAACTTCTGAATTCTCAGTTGCATCATCTCTATGTAGTCCATCTAAGGTGGGGGAACACGGTCCGATTCCCATTCAGGCTGAAGAGTCAGACGCCCAAAGCTCCCTACCTTTCCCCCTTGGGGCTCAAGGGGTACCCCGAGGGGATGGGACTATTCTACTAATGCTGTGGACTTGAGCCCTCGTTCTGGTGTGTTCTCCCCAATAGCATTTGTCAATTATTGGTAGTATTTCTACATACCATAGATTGACCCTGTGATTAATACTCTGTGTCATTGAACCAATTAATATCAGTTAGCTTTTTACAAAGGGGTGTTTACCGAAAAGATGTAGCAAGAACCAAAGCATCCTTGCCCCCAAACACCACCACCACCTGCACCACCAGCACCGTCATGGTAGACTCTCCACACTTCACTGCTTCTGGGCCTGGCTAGTGGCTGGTTCTGTAGGAGTGTCATGGGCTAGCCTGATGGGCCAGGGCCTCAATGGCTGTATGCTGCTACCATTTATGCCCCTGGCCGCCTCTGACTAGTTCATCTGCTTTATGTCATTGTCCTTAGCCGTCTCCTGCTGGTGCCTTGCAAAGGGCCCTCTGAACATCTTTTCTTTGTAAAAATGTGCCCAGGTTTTGGGGCTGGAAGGGGCTTTAGAGATGATCTAGCCCAATCTCATTTTAAAGATAAGGAAACTGAGGCCTAGAGAGGGAGGGAAAAGTGTTTTTCCAGGGTCCCAGGACCAGTAAGTGGCAGAGCTGAAATTCGAACTCTGACTCCAGCAAGTCCCCAGCTGGAGAAGGGTGTGGAGGCGTGGCATGGTGGGCAGGAAGACCTGCTTTGGACCTTGCCTTGGGTATCCTGGGAAAACCACGTCACCCCGTGGAACCTCAAATTCCTCAGCTGTAAAACAGAGATAATAGAACCTACTTCACAAGATGTCGTATTGATCAGATGTGTGTGTGTGTGTGTGTAGCAGCTGTCACACCTCAGTGCTGTGTCACAGGTTACTACAATTGTCTTCTGTTTTCTGGACTGAGGGAGCTCTGAGATGCAGGCTTTTTCCTGGGCTGGAGTCCTCTCTGTCTGGTCACACTCAGATTTATCTGGAGTCTTGGTTTAGGATGTATAGTGTCTCCCACTGAGGTGTCGACAGGCGGTTGCCTGTGCAGCTGTTCTGGGTCTGGGAGTTGGGAGGTAATAAAATGAATCACAGCGGCCCCCCAACCCTCACTGGGGCCTCAGCCCAGCATCTGTGCTCAGTGAATTCCATCCTCGACAAATTCATCGCAGCCTGCAAGGAAGGTCACAGAACAGGGTAATCATCCATTCCAAGGAGTTCATTTTCCTTGCAGGTGTTAAAAAATGGTAATTTCGTTTTTCTGACCTTTAGAAAAGTATAAATCATTGGCCTTCCCTGTAGGTGCGAAGGGCTTTCATTGCGGCTGCCTCCAGCAGAGGATCTGCACCAGCTTGGCCCTTGCAGGGAGCAGGCAGACAGAGAAACTGCTGGGTGTGAGAGCTGGCCTCTGCTCCAATGCAGGAAGGTGCCAGGGAGCATTAAAGGTACACCCACTCAGGAGCGCCGGTGGCCTCCCAAAATGGACACTAGGGCCCAGCTCCATGAAATACTGTGGCCTTGTTTCCTCCCACCAGGGGCCAGGGCTTGCGCCACTTTGTCATTTGGATGTTGTTTCTTTGTACTTATTTCTGTTTTTCCTGGGGCCTGCACTGCCTTTGGTGAGAGGACAGTCTTAGGTTGAACTGTATCTAGAGAGGAGCAACCAAGATGAGGAAGGGACTGGAGCGGTCAGGGGCTGCCCTCTGGAATCTGGTGGAAGGAGCCAGGAATGTCAGCTTGGCAAAGGGAAGTCTCAGGAGAGGGGAGTGGGAGTCTCTGAGGGGCTGACATGCCAGGGGAAGCTGTGGGGAGGGAGATAGAGGCTGGATGCCAGGAAGTCCTTGTGTCCCAAAGCAGGGTGGGTTGTCTTGGGAGGAGGAGGTCTTCAGACACAGACTGGATGAGCCCCTGGACTGATCCGGGCCTAAAGGGATTCCTCCACCTGCCTGAGAGCGCCCCCCCTCCCCCCACCCCAGGCCTGAGGTTCTCTGCTCCACTTAGCATGCTTTGTTCTATGTTGTGCTTGTCTGTGACTGACTGGGATATGAGCTCCATAGGGCAGGGGCTCTGTGGCACATAAACAACTGCTGTATTTTCCAGGCCCAGGCACGATGTGCTTAAACTTGTGTGACTGTGGTCAGGTCACCTCCTGGCTCCTCAGCCTCAGCTCATCATCTGTCAGATGAAATTGGCCTCCCACTTCGGAATCCATGCTCCTAATACATACTGAATTGAATTAAGAAAAACAAACAACTGCTTCTTTGACTTTCTCCTTTGGGGCAGCAGTGGCCAACCATTAGCACTGGAGGCAGCAGCTCTGATGGCCCCTCAGTCACCTGGCTGTCAGATGCATTGTCTAGGAATGCCTTCAGTGCCCTTGAGAGGAGCTCCCATGGCCTTATTGTCCCCATTTAACAGATGGAGAAAAGGGCAGCCAAGAAGGACTTTCCCAAGGTCACACAGGGAAGGGGCTGCTGGTGCTGGAGGAGTAGCTTTGTCTAGAAGCCAGGTGTCCTGTCACCTGTGGAGAGGCAGAGATGGGGCCGGGAAGAACCTGCTTCTCCTCCTAGCCCCTGAGTGACCTCGGACTGGCTGCTACTGTCAGCCTTTGGCATCTTCTTCTGTAAAGTCCTGGGGGGAGAGAGGGAAGATTGGAGACAGAATGTCTCCAAGGACCCCGCCTCCCACTCTAGCAACCTGTCCTTGCCTTTCAGGCCTCACCGAGCTTCATGTGTCATAGGAATCATACCACATGATTTCAGAGATTCAGCACCATAATTACAAGATAAGACGGATATCTCTGGGGTGAACAGAAAGCTCGGCAGGTCAGCTGGAGGGTGGAGCTCAGTTCTCCTAGGTCCTGGTGACCTGGATTCACCCAGGAGGCCTCAGGCCCCTCCGGGGCTCTCTCCCGACAGTTTTGTGTGGCTGTTTCCAGTGCAAAGGAAGAGGAGCCACCGAAGAGGAATTGAGCATCTTCCTCATGTGAGTTATCATCATCATTATCCCATCTGGTCAGTCAGTAACCATTTATTAGGCACTGACTGTGTGCTAGGCATGATACGAAGACAGGCACAAACATGGCCCCAGCCCTCTTGGAGCTCACAGCTGAGTGAGAATTGGCGTGCAAGTAACTAGGTACAGACAAGATATAGACCATGTGAGATAATGGCACTGGCTCTGGGGGACAGAAGGGGGAGCCTGGGAGGTGGGATTGGAGCTAAATATTGGAGGAAGCTAGGAGGCTGAATGGAGGAGGGGAAGCATCCCAGGCAAAGGCCTGCCCTTGTCTTGGTTCCTCCTCATTGTAGCTAGAACAGAAACAACACCCCTCCAATGCAGACCCAGACCCAGACACACACAAGACACACAGATACACACACAGACACACACACAGACACACACACACACACACACACACACACACACACATTATGCTGTTCACACCCATGCTGGCGGGTGAGAGGTTCCCATCTCCTGCCTAGAGGTTCTAGTGACAATCGAAGCTTGTAGCACCTGACTATCCCTGAGAGTTTACAGACCACTCCACGTGCATCAGCTAGCTGTACCATCCCAGCTGCATCAGCCCCATTTTACTGATGAGACACTTGAGGCTTTGCTTCCAGTCACACAACTCCCAAGTACTTGGGGGAGGATTTGAACCCAAGGCTCCAGCATTCTCTTCTCCCTACCCTACTGCCCACTGCAGAGGAGGACTGTGCACACAGTAGGCACTTAATAAATGCCTGTGGTTTTGTTGCATCTTGCTTTAGTATGACCCTTGTAACAATCCAGTGTGTTGGTAAGCAAAATGGGCTCCTTAGCACTTAGTTCAACAAGTGCCCTTGAAGAGTTTGGCTTTTGTTTGCTTTGAGTAATTCAGATTATTTCATTGAGTCTTACTAAATGCTAAACCCCAGGCCCAAACCCCTATTAGGTGTAAAACCTATGTGGGTGTGGATTGGCAACTAAGGTGGGGCCCAAGGTGGGGCTAACTCCAAGGGAGGGCCTAGTTTACATGCTTGGGACAGCAGAGGCTCTTAGACCACGTGGGTTTAAGTCCTCCTCTTTGTGACGATTTTAGGTCACGTGGGTGAGTCGCATGTGTGACTCACCCCTGCCGCTGACAAAGATACAAAAGCCAGGGGTTGGCCTCTTCTTCCTTGGAGCTCTTTGCCGCAGCAGTGGTGGTGCATGACTCTGGGCCAGCCCTTGTTCTGAGCTCCTGGGCTGAACCTAGATGTTGGTAACTATGAATCTGTAT
>JAQQSZ010019230.1:0-10410 GCA_028646595.1 Phalanger gymnotis
AAAAAAAGAAGTAAAAGGTTAAAGGTTAAAGTTAAAGGTTCAAATACTGTTCAAAGTCTGTGATACTTATTACCTGAGTGAACTCGGGGAAATTGCTTAATTTGCCTGGGCCTCAGTTTCCTCTGATGCAAAATGTCTTTTGATGTCCTGTTCATCTCTAGATCTATACTCCAAAGATCCTTTTAATTGACCACATTGCAGTAGTCAATCTATTTGAAGCCACTGGGTCTATCTTCATCAATTATGCTAATCAGTGAAGTCACTTGGGAGAAGTGCTCTACCATATCATTAAAAGACTAATGTTTCAATTAGAAATTTGAGACCAATTAATTCTATAAGATTTTACTTAATTCAGTCTTCCTCATGACAGGCATTTGCCAAATTTCTCTCATTTGCCTCTCAATTTCCTGTTCCCTTAGTACTCATCATTCAGAACCACCACTTCCCTAGCAGTACCCTTTCCTCTATATTCTCATCCCTTCTTGTCCAGCCATACTGTTCCAGTCCTTAACCTCCTCTATTCCACCCTTTACACTGGGCCCCTTGCAAACTTCACTCTGTTGTTAATAAATTACCTTTCTTCCTTGAAGTCTTCCTTCTTGCCTTAGACTTTTCCTACTTTTGGTCTCTAACTACAACTTAGTTTTTCCCCTGACAATATCACATCTCTTGCTGTATCTGAGTATAAGTGATAAATATATATATTGACCCATGATCCCTAATCATCAAATAAGATAATATTTATTAAGCATTTAGCCCAGTGCCCCACACATAGTAGGTACTATATAAATACTTATTCCCTTCCTCTTCCCCTTCCCAGGGAGGAATAGGAGGAACATGGCATGATCCATGCTTTATATAACTATTCAATTAGTACGTATCTTTTTTTTTTCCCGCTGCTACAAATGGTTTTTCTACAGCCCAAATTCATTAACTTTAAGTATACTACTGTATCCTCTCACCCGGTCTCGCTATTTCTCTGTCTTTTCAGTCTTTTGTACAGTTTCCATGTCTTCATAAAAGGCACACTTCTAAATGCAACATTTAAGAATCCCCTTCCCTTTCCACTTAAAACATATATCTTGCTTCCACCTCTCATAACTTCACCTAATTAGCCATATTTCATACTAATGTCCTCATACTCTGAATTCTAGCCCAATTGAAACTTTTTCTGTCTTCTGAATATGGGTGTGTAAACTTTAAAAAATAACTGTTTTGATAATTATATTTCAAAATAATTACTTTCCCCTAAAACTCTCTATTATTCTATTTTGTGCATTTAAAAATATTCTGTAAATCACCAGTAGGCTTCTTTTTTAAAAATTGTATTTTTAATTAATGAAATAACAAACGTATTTCCATAACATAGTAGAATTAAAAAAAAGATGATTGCCGTGAAACTGTGAATCTATTATATACAGCTTTCTATACCTTTTAAGTATATACTAAAATTATTATATGATTTTTTCCTTCTCCTCCTAGAGATGGCTACTATTAGACACAAATGCATATGTATATATGTAACTGTGTGTATACATGTATATATAGCATATATATAATACACATATATGTGTAAAATCATTCTATACATCTACTTATCATTTCTTTCTCTGGAAAATATTTTTACTGAATTAGAAAAAAATAACAAAATTCACCTGAAAGAAAAAAGTCAAGGAACTAATCAAAGGAACTAATAAAAAATGCAAAGGAAGGAGGTTTAGCACTACCAGATCTTAAACCATATTATAAGGCAATAATTATGAAAACTGTCTAGTACTGGGCCAATAAGTTTCACTGGATTGTCATAGTAGTCCATGACATCCTCAAAAGGTTAAGAACCTCTGGCTTACAATGAACTCCCTCCATATTGCTTATTATTCAAATCTTTGTCTCCCTTCAAGAGTCAGATTAGGTATCATCTCTTTCATGAAGCCTTCTTTGATACCTCCAGATAAAAGTGATCACTCTCTCCAGCAGCTCTCAATCTTTTTCCTTTCCTGTACACTTAATAGATTCTAACTGGTCTTCTAGACATCTGTATAATCCCTGCCACAACCCACTAGATCGAAATCTCCTTAGGGTCAAATATGTACTTGTACTGAGCATAGAGCCCTACAAGGAGTAGGCACCTTTAAAATGTCTGTTATATTAAATTAGAGAAAAATTATCAGGTTGCAATTTTTTCAACTCACTTTTCTTATACACAACCAGTTATTGTTAAAAATTGCATATAATATTAGGGTAGCTAGGTGGTGCAGAGGGTAGTCAGGAAGACTCCAGAGAGTTTAAATCTGGCCTCAGATACTTATGAGATGTGTGACCCTCGGTAAGTCACTTAATCCTGTTTGCCTCAGTTTCCTCATCTGTAAAATGAGCTGGAAAAGGAAATGGCAAATCATTGCAGTATATTTGCCAAGAAAATCCCAAATGGGATCACAAAATGTTGGACATTACCAAAAAAATGACTGAACAATAACAGGGGAGAAGATACCATTATCTATTTTTAATTTCAATTGAAAATGGTCACAGTTTCAAAATTTGCCAGGCTGCATATACAAGTGATTTGCATTTCAAGTAGTGAAATATGCAAAACTAAATATCGCCACTGGACCAACTGTACAAAACATTATTAAAATGAAGATTTGCTAGAAAATATCTCGGACGGGATATATGAAAATGTCCAGTCAGATTGCCTATGATTTTTCATTGGAACTTGGAGAGAAGAAAAAGACAGAAGAATGGTTGTTTCATTCATTCATTTGTTTATTTATTCATTCATCTTTTCAATCACAGCAAATATTTGAGTGCCTAAGATGTAAAGTGCTAGCCTACGATGAATGAGACAACAGGAAGTACAATTTAGAGATATGAGTCTAGTATATTTTGTATATATCGGATGATACTCTCCTCAATTACACACTTTGCTTCATCTGAGTAACTTATTAACATTATGTTTACAGAGAATAATGATAAAGATGAATCCAACTGACATTTATGTAGCACTTCCTAATTTACAAAGAATGTTTCCCACAACAGTTCTGTGAGGTAGGCAGCATATAGTGTTAACCCCATCTGACAGATGAAGGCACTGAGTCAGAGCTTTCAAATGTGTTGCCCAGTCACATGGCTGCTATTTGTTGTTACTGTTTTTTCCCTACACCATGCTGCTTCTTGGCTTTCTGACTTGTCATTGGGGAGAACATATTTGACAGGTGCTAAATTGAAAGCAAGCAGGAGAGTATAACTTCAAAATATTATTTTGATTTATGCATTTTAAGCATGCTAAATGTGGATTTGATAAATGATCCCTAAATTTTGATGTTAAGGTGCTGTAAGGCCCATGAAAAGAGACTTTCAGTTCTTTGGGAACAAAATTTTAGGGATATATTCTTATACGTGGCAGGAGGCAGATTATCTACTGAGATAAATGCAGAATTCAAAACTGTAGCATTAATTATCGAGCACCCCTCAAATTAATCACCAATATCTGAAATTAAGAGTTCTGTCCATTCAAAATGAAGGAAGTACAATTTAATCAGTCATTAATATTTTGTATTATTTGTCACAAAATAATTTCTAACTATGCACTCATATATACCCATGTACCACATGAGTATATTTGCCTACCACATACGGACATGCCCTTTGTCATGTTTCCTGATATTTTAGTGTCTCAGTTTATTATAATGGAGAATTATTCAAAGTCATCAGGTCCAAATCTTGATCAGGCATTTGGATCTTGAAATGATAATGGGTGATGTTGACCTTTTTCTTTAAAGGCCAAAAAAGATAGATGAATGGGTGGATAAATGAATGGAGAGATGGATAGACAGATAGGTAGATGGTGGATTTCAATACTTGAAATTAATGTAAATATCACTTTTCTTTTTTATGCTTCTTTGCTACATATGAATAAAATGGACATAGACATATAACACATATATATGCACACATATATACATATTTTTTTCAGCAATCACACTCAGAAAATAACCTTTTGAAAAGTTTCCAGTTAATATAAGCTCCTGCCTTTGAGCATCATAGAAGAAAAAAATAGTGCTATAAAAGATGGAATTTTAATAAGGATATTTTTCTGGTGCCTAAAAGTATTTTCTAAAAGATAAAATCAGAAATCACACTTTGTTTTGATTAATGAGCACATAGAATCAAAGTGAAAATAATAGTAAAATTCATAATGAGTTTTGTTCCCAAATCTTGTTTTTCTTTCTATGTCTGCATTATTTTTGACCTGCAGTTGTATCCCAGATGGTAGCATGTTCCTACTTACATTACAACTGTTCTCAAATGCTGCCACCTAAAGGTTAAAATTGTGTGCAACATAAGCACTGCAGAGAGAGAGAGAGAGAGAGAGAGAGAGAGAGAGAGAGAGAGAGAGAGAGAAGAGAGAGAGGACAGAGGAAGGAGAGAAGAAGAGAGGAGAAGATAAACAAAGGAAGAGAAAAGAAGCAGAAAACCATGGTTCATTTAAATGTCGAATGAGCCTTTAAGGTCCTCTTGAATAATGATTACACACACACGCACACCACACACAGACATGATCTTGTTTTATTCCTCTTCATTTTATTGTGCTTTGGAGATTGTGTGTGTATGTGTGTGTGTGTGTGTGCGTGTGCGCGTGTTTTTAATAAATTGAAGTTTGTGACAACCGTGTGTTGATCAAGGCTATTGGCACTATTTTTGCAATAGCACATGCTCACGTGATGCCTCTGTGTCTCATTTTGGTAATTCTCACAATATTTCAAATTTTATTATTACCTCTGTTATAGTAATCTGTGATCAGTGATCTTTGATGTTACTATTGTAATTGTTTTGGTGTGCTGTGAACCACGCTCATATAAAATGGCAAACTTAATCTATAACTGTCTTGTATGTTCTGACTGCTCCACCAAGTAGGCATCTCCCTGTCCTTAGATCTCTCTTTTCCTTGAGATTCAACTATATTGATGAATAATAAATAAACTTAGCTGATAAACCAGTGATAGGGTTTGAGAGGATTGACCTCAATTTTGAAAAAAATTCTCCTGTTGGGTAAACACCATTGCACGCTATAGAAAAATCTTTCGTGGATAAAGTCGATTGATGTAGCAAACTTCACTGTCGCGTTATTTTAAGCAACTGCCACAGCCACCCCAACCTTTAGCAACCACCACCCTGACCATTCAGCAGCCATCAACATCGAGGCAAGAATTTCCACAAGTAAAAAGACTATGACTTGGGAAAGGCTCAGATGATGGTCAGCATTTTTTTAAGCAATGAAGTATCTTTAAATTAAGGTACATATATTTTTATATATTAAACATAATGCTATTACACCCTTTATAGTATACTATAAATGTAACTTTCATATGCACTGGGAAACAAAAAAGTTTGCATGACTCACTTTATTGAAATAATTGTTTTCGCAGCAGTTAGTGGTCTGGAACTGAACCTACAATATCTCCACTCTGTGTGTGTGTGTGTGTGTGTGTGTGTGTGTGTGTGTGTGTGTGTGCATGTGTGTGTGTGTATGTTAGAGTAAAGGCAGCTAGGTCACACAGTGGATAGAGTGCCATGCCTGAAATCAGGAAGACTAATCTTCCTGAGTTCAAATACGGCCTGAGACACTTTCTAGCTGCGTGACCCTGGGTAAGTCACTTATCCCTGTTTGTCTAATTTCCTTAACTACAAAATGAGCTGGAGAAGGAAAGGGCAAACCATTCCAGTATCTTTTTTTTGCCAAGAAAATCCCCAATGGGGTCATGGATAGTCATGCCTGAAACTGACTGAACAATGACAAGAGTAAGGATTGTTTCTCTTTTTTATATCTGTAGCCCTAGTACCTTGTTTCATGCCTGGAACATAGTGTTTTAAAAATAATAACAAGAATACTTAGCATTAAGTAGCATTTTAAAGTTTGTAAAGTGCTTTACAAATGTTATTTCATTTGATCCTTTCCATATCTCTGGAGGCAGGTGCTATTATTATTCTTATTTTATAGTTGAGGAAACTGTAGCAAACATACGTTTAAGTGACTTGCACAGAGTCACCCAGGTATTAAATGTCTGAGATCAAATTTGAACTCAGATCTTTTTAACTCCAGGTCTAGTGCTTGATTCATTGAGTCACTTGGATGCTTAAAATATAAATATTAATACCTATTGATTGATTGTTAAAATCATTCACTAATATTACACACACAATTGGATACAATTTACAGCCACATTTATCTCATTTAACCTGTTTTTATTGTAAGGAACATCTACTAATCTAATATAATTATCTCAATTCAATTCAGTAAATATTTATTAAGCCTAGTAGAGGACAGATACAGATAATAATAAAACAGATCACTATAAAACACAATAATATATTATAAGTACAATGCGGAGTTGGCTAAACAAATGCTGTGTGATGAGGAAAGTTAGGGAAAGTTGGCAACTAGATATAGAATTACCATTACCAAATCTCAGTTAACCATAATTAACCAATTAACATTTTTTAAACACCTACTACATGCCAGGCATTGTGCTAAGCCCTGATTCTCTAATCCTTGATGTATTTATTTAAGAATGACTCTTTGACTGACTAAAAGAATCCATCGATAGACTTGAAGTGTAAAATAAGATTGTACCCTTTAGGTATGACCCTTTTAGGTTGAGTCAAGAAGAAAAAGAGAATTGTTGGCTATTCAACCAAGTTAACCACACCTCCAGTAAAAAGCAGAGAAAATTCAAGAGTTTCCCTGTTCAGAATGATACAGTCCAATGGTAGATTTCAAACTGAACTTAAGGATTCCAATTTAGGCCAAGCTCCTGAGACAACTGCTCTGGGGAGGAGATAAACAGTTTCTGTCTATTTTTCTGTTCTTTCCTCCCCCTGCTCCCCACCCTGCAACGTAAACTGAATATGTCATCTGAGAAAAAAGATCAATTAGAGACAACATATCCAGTCCAAAACCAAAGAGACAGAGAACAAACAACATCACCCAAGAAAACTCAGGCTATAAATAGGGTCAGCAAGAGACACAAGGAGAACATAAATGAAGACGAGTATGGAGGATTGTCACTCAAAGGAGTGTGACCACTGTGGAGCAGAGGGATAAATAAGTATCATCTCATGACTCCACTTAAAAAAAAAAAAGAACACAATACCCAGAGGCCAGAAGAGAGCTGAACTAAAGGGAAACATCACCAGGTTTCTATGAGTGGAAAAAAGGGATTCTCAATAATCAGAAACAGTGACTTGCCATTTTGGCCACCTGTTTTCTTTACACTTTTGCATCACTACTATTGTATTTTAAGCTTGAGGCCTCTATATTATCCAAGTGTGCAAGGGAAGAGCGTGTGTCTTCAGTTGTTGGTTTCAGGTTTGTTGCCGTAGTTGTTGGTTGTTGTTGCTGCTTTAGAGGGTTATTGTTTTGTACCAGCTACGTATACTATTCATTTCTTAAAAGCTAATTGAAGTTTGGCCCACTGATTTTAATGGGAAACACAGCAATGTGTTCTATGAACAACAGTGCTAAAAACCTAGTCCTTTGCCACTACCGTAAGAACCTTGAGGACAGTAGTCAGGCACTCCTTTTGGGATGCAACCTGCCAGTCTGAGTGAGACTTGAGGAAGTAACCCCAGAAGGAGTGCTATGCTAACACAACAAGATGAAATAAAGTCTCAAAAAAAGTATTCACTTAAATAATGTACATGCACTGTGACCTAAGTCATTTTTTCAAAGTGAAATTTTGATCATCACCACATCATCTCATATGTGATCTACTTCAATAGCCTGAGGGTAGGCCTCCTTGCCACAAGTCCTCCTCCACTCTAACCTCTACTCAGCTGTCTAAGTGATCTTCCTAAGTGAAGGTCTGACTCTGTCCACTTTCTAATCAATAAAATTCCTATCACCTCCAAAATCAAATGCAAAACTCTCTATTGTTTAAAGCATATAGCAGGTTACATTTATTAATTTTCATTTTGCTGGTGTAGAAAGTAATATTGATTTATTTAATAGATTGTATAAACTCTCAGGTAGAATGTGAACAGTATGTTGCTTTTTCATGACTGTTTACATTACTTTTCAGCCCAGCACTCCTCTCCTGTGCAAAATCAATCCAAACTGAAGGAAAAAAAAAGTCAGGCAATCAATAAACATTTGTTAAATACCTACTATGTGTCAGGCATTGTGCTAAGTGGTAGGGATATCAAGGACATTTTGGAAGAGATAGTCCTTGCTCTTAAAGAGCTCACAATCTGTGGGCAAGATATCATGCAAATAATTATATACAAACAAGTTATACACAGGATAAATGGGAAATAATGAAAAGAAAGTATTAGAATTGTAGGAGACTGGGAAAAGTTCTCTGTAGAAGGCAGAGATTTGAAGGAAGCCAGAGAAGTCAGAAGGAGAGAAAGTGGGAGAGCATTCCAAGGGTGAGGGACAGCCAGTGAAAATGTCCAACGAGTGATGGACTATCATGTTCAAGAAAGGGCCAGCAGACCAATATGTAATTAGAAGCGTATAAAGTATAAGAATACTTGGAAGTTTTTGGCAGAGAGTGCTAGGTTATAGAAGGCTTTGAATACAGACTTTGAACAAAAGATTTCATATCTGATACTGGAGGTGATAGGAAGCCATCAACGTTTTTAAGAAGGGGAATGATGGGGGTGAAGCCAAGATGGAGGCTGGAAAGCAGAGATTTGCATGAGCTCTCCCCCAGGTCCCTTGGAACACCTATAAAAATGGCTCTGAACAAATTCTAGAGCTGCAGAACCCATGAAATAACAGAGGGAAACAGGCTCCAGCCCAGGAAAGCCTGGGTGGTCACAGGGAAGGGTCTATCTCACAGAGCTGGGAGTAGCGCGGAGCAGAGCCCAGCGTGAGCCGCACCACAACCAACCATACCAGGAGCCAGGCGGAACAGGCCACAGGGCTCTGAATCATTGAGCTGTGGCAGTTACCAGACTTCTTAACCCACAAATGCCAAAGACAACAAAGAAGGTTAGAGGGTAGAACTGCTAGAACAGAGTGAAAGGAGTGAGTGGTAGGCCTCAGCACCTGGGGGAACAGAAGAGGTGCAGCTTTGGGGCTGCTTCCAGCTATAGTTGCTTCCAGCCCCAGGCCCACCAGGTGGGAGGAATTAAGTGGTGGATCAGAGTGGGAGTGAAGAGCCTGCTTGGATTTGAGTCGAGGTCTGGGTTGGCAGTTCTTGGGGGAAGAGGAGTGCTGCTGTGGCAGAGCTTGCTGTGTAGAAGTAGCTCTAGAAATAGCAGCAAAAGGCCCCTAAAGCTTGGGACAAAGTACTCTCTGCTCTACGAACAGTCATACCTTTATAAAAAGCACAAGGGTCAAGGAGTCATCTGGGAACATGAAGAAGCAGTGAAAACGGACCCAGATTCAGAAGCAGACTTTGGAATCTTTTTTTGGTGACAAAGAGGACCAAAACATACAGCCAGAAGAAGTTAACAAAGTCAAAGAGCCTACAACAAAAGCCTCCAAGAAAAATATGAACTGGTCTCAGGCCATGAAAAAGCTCAAAAAGGATTTGGAAAAGAAAGTTTGAGAAGTAGAGAAAAAACTGGGAAGAGAAATGAGAATGATGTAAGAAAATCATGAAAAACAAGTCATTGACTTACTGAAGGAGACCCAAAAAAATACTGAAGAAAATAACACCTTAAAAAATAGACTAACTCAAATGGCAAAACAGCTCCAAAAAGCCAATGAGGAAAAGAATGCCTTGAAAGGCAGAATTAGCCAAATGGAAAAGGAGGTCCAAAAGACCACTGAAGAAAATACTACCTTCAAAATGAGATTGGAGCAAGTGGAAGCTAGTGACTTGATGAGAAATCAAGATATTATACAATAGAACCAAAGGAATGAAAAAAATGGAAAATAATGTGAAATATCTCACTGGAAAAACCACTGCCCTGGAAAATAGATCCAGGAAAGATAATTTAAAAATTATTGGACTACCTGAAAGCCATGATCAAAAATAGAGCCTAGATATCATCTTTAAAGAAATTATCAAGGACAATTGCCCTGATATTCTAGAGTCAGATGGTAAAACAGAAATTGAAAGAATCTAACAATCACCTCCTGAAAAATATCTACAAAAGAAAAGTCCTAGGAATATTGTCGCCAAATTCCAGAGCTCCCAGACCACGGAGAAAATACTGCAAGCAGGCAGAAAGAAACAATTTGAGTATTGTAGAAGCACAATCAGGATAACATGAGATCTAGAAGCTTCTACATTAAGGGATCAAAGGGTTTGGAATATGACATTCCTGAGGTCAATGGAGCTAGGATTAAAACCAAGAATCACCTACCCAGCAAAACTGAGCATCATGCTCCAAGGCAAAATATGGATTTTCAATAAAATAGAGGACTTTCAAGCTATCTCAGTGAAAAGACCAGAG
>JAQQSZ010019231.1:0-10410 GCA_028646595.1 Phalanger gymnotis
CCCCGCTTCCGCAGCTTCCTGCCTCCGCAGCTTCTGGCTTCTGCAGCTTCTGGCTTCCGGTGCACCTTCTGCCGCCACCGCCGCTGAAGTTGTCTCCCGGCTCACCCCTCCTCGCAGCCGAGTTTCTGGCGTTCTCAAGCCCCGCCTCAATGACCAGAGACCATTGGTTCCCAAGCTGGCCCCTCCTAAGTCACCAATCCACAGCACACAGGTTTCACACCTGACAGGGCCCTGGGCCTGGGGCTTAGCACTTAACAGCTGAAAGTACTTCCACTCAAAAGAAACAAAAGCCATGCTAATGAGACAATTTTGCTTAACAACACAGCACTACAATCTAGGCAGCTTAAAGTGGGGGTTCTAATATAATTTTCATGAATTTTTTTTAGAAAAATATTTTGATAACTTTATTTCAATATAACTAGTTTCCTTTGTAATCCTATATATCGTAAATTTAAAAACATTTTTCTGATGATAAATGTTGGAGATGTGTGGAAAATTGGGACATTAGTGCATCATTGGTAGACTCTTTTACTGACCCAACCTCTCAGGATAGCAATTGGGAACTATGTCCAAAGGACAAACTGTGCATGCCCTTTTATGTAGTAATGCCATTGCTACTAGGTCTGTATCCCAAAGAGATCATTAAAAAGGGGGAAGAGTACATGTGTATAAAGATATTTATAGCAGCTGTTTTCGTGGTGACAAAGAATTGGAAATTGAGGCAATGCCCATTAATTGGGGAATAGCTGAACAAGTTGCTGCATATAAATGTAATAGAATATTATTTTTCTATAAAAATGACCAGAAGTAGGATTTCAGAAAAAAAAAATTGAAAAGATCTGTGTGAACTGATGCTGGGTAAAGTAAGCAGAACAGAATACATAATACAGGAGTACACATAATGGCAATATTGTTCAATGAAAAACTATGAATGACTTAGCTATCCTCAGCAATATAGTGCTCCAAGACTCCAAAGGATTCAAAATGAAAAAAAAAATGCTTTCAGCACCAGAGAACTCACTATTTAGACTGAAGGTAGATTGTAGCACAATATTTTAACTGCTTTGGGGTTTTATTCTGTTTCTTCTTTCACAACATGACTAATGTGGGAAATATTTTTAACATGATTGTATATGCATAACCTATATTAGATTGCTTGCCGTCTTGGGGAAGGATGGTAGTAAGAAAAATTGTGGACTCGAAAACTTATTTTAAAATGAAGGTTGAAAAGTATGTATGTAATTGGAGAAAATAAAATACAATTATAAAAAAAACACATTCTTCTAAGAAATAGTTTAAGACAAGTCCTGTGTACACAATGAACTCTGCCAGTTACAAATATCCAGCTGATTGTTGCTGAAAGATATGCAATCATCCTGTAAAGAACCAAATAGAAAATATTCCAAATCACTATTTTGAAATACAAATTAAAGCAACTCATATTCTACACTACACCTATCAGATGGGCAAAGATGACAAAAGGGGAAAAGGGCAGATGGGGGTAGAGTAGAAAAAAAGTACACTGTTTGCTGATTCAGCTATAATGGAAAACAATTTGAGACTATGCCCAAATGATAAGAAATTATACTTATTTTTTATCCAGAAATACCAATGCACACTGTGAACTTGAAGATATCCACAAGGGGCTGCAACAAATTCATTTTAATGGTCATTGTTTAAATGCCTCCTCTATTCAAGGTACAAGGAAAGAAAATACCTCAACAAAATATTACCTGACCTCATGGAATTCTCATTCTGTTTAGAGGTGGCAGGGGTAGTGGGGTAGATTACTTTTGGTGGAGCAAATATGACAGGTCTACACTTGAGTAAATACTATGTATGTGCAAAGTATTTTTTAAATGACTTTACATGGCAGAGCACTCTCAAGGTTTGAGAAGGAGGACTTGTGTTATAGGAAGGGATAGCTGAACCATTCTTAGAAGTTAAAGTGTCTTTGATATGGAGGTAAGGTGGAGGGGTACACTCCCATCACTGATTGGGGAATAGAATGGAGAACAGAGGAATGGAAGCATATGACCAAATGTTCTGCACAAGAAAAAAAGACCAAGTTAGTTTGAATGGAAAGGAGGAAAGCAGGAAGAAGTACAATGGCATACAAGCCTGGGAAGGCTCATGGAAGCCTTAATGTAGAGTCTGAATTGAAAAGTTGAGGTGTAACCAAGGTATATCAGCTGAAGAATTGCTAGAAGAAAAAGAAGAAAAAAGGAAGAAGAAGAAAAAGAATTGTCAAAAGAGACCCAGAAGGTATGGGACATCAAAGAGGACTAGAAATAATAGGAATGTTTTCACAACTGATGTAAGAAAGCTTTAAAAATATATTAGTTCTGATTGCTCATTAACTAAGGAAGGGGAGAAGGGAAGGAGGGAAGCACAGAATTTGGAATTCAAAACTTTAAACAAAAATCTTTTAAAGTTAGAGCGAGAAAGAGAGAGAGAGAGAGAGAGAGAGAGAGAGAGAGAGAGAGAGAGAGAGAGAGAGAGAGAGAGAGAGAGAGAACAACGTGAATTCCTTGAGGGCAGTGACTGGAACATAGTGGGCATTTAATGCTTATTGTCTTCGATAAAAACAAAATAAAAAAGGAAGGTGCTGGGGTGGGAGTGGTGGGGAGAGAAGACAAGCATTACAACCATGTGAGGAAATTCAGAAACTAGACTGGGTAAGTATGATGGAAAGTATTTGGGTGCAGATCAAAAGAAGCAAAATCAATCAGCCAACAAGCATTTGTCAAGCAACTAATATCAATCAATAAGCATTTATTAAGGGCTTACTTATGTGGTAGGCACTATGCTAGGTGTGGGGGTACAAAAAAGATTCTCTAAGGCACTGAGCTAGGGAATCAAACAATCTACAGTCCCTGCCTTCAGGAGGCTTTACATTCCAATAGAATAGAAAACATGTAGTTAAATTTGTGTACGAAAAATATATACAAAATAAGTGCAATTAACAACAATGAAAAAGAATCTGGGTTCAACATCACCAAGTCCAAAGAGAAGTGAAGGAAAGGGCAAAGTGAAGTGAAGGATTTGCCTGCATGGTGGTCCTAGAGTTGAAATTTGCATCAGGAGGTAATACATTAAATAAAGATAGATCCTTCAAGAGTACTTGTGTTGTTAAGCAAAATTGTCTCATTAGCATGGCTTTTGTTTCTTTTGAGTGGAAGTACTTTCAGCTGTTAAGTGCTAAGCCTAGGCCCAGGGCCCTGTCAGGTGTGAAACCTGTGTGGGTGTGGATTGGTGACTTAGGAGTGGCCAGCACAGGAACCAATGGTCTCAGGTCCTTGAGGTGGGGCTGGAGAATGCCGGAAGCTCAGCTGTGAGGAAAGGTGAGCCAAGAGACAGTTTCAGCTGTGAAGTGAAACATGAGACCAAATGAATTCTTGAGAAGAGACTTGGTACCAAATAGCAAGGTGTGGGGAACTAAGGACCAAGAAGGGCAGACAATAGAATCTAATGGCTCTAGGCTGCACTGGAAATACTAGCTGTGTCTTGAGACTAGTGACTTAGTCAAGAAATAGCACAACATATGTGGAGGCTCATCTTCCTTCTTTGTTCCTGGGTCTTAAAAGCTCAGAAGAATGAGAGCAAAGGAAAGAAAAGCCTAGGTACTCATAGCATGCAGGATGGAGGCAAACCTCAGAGCAAATGTACAAGAAACTGTTTGTGGGAGAGGTGAGTGTTTGAGGGGCCCAGGAATGCTTTGGGAAAATCTTGGGAAGGGGAAAGGAGTAATGGTGAAGGAATATCTATTAAGCACTTTAGTCCCCCAGGTATTTGTCCCTGGGGCCATGGGCTCGTCCCAGTGCCAGAAGGTAGTATGGTTACCTTAGATGAGAAGGTAATTATACTATCTATGATTTGCACATAAAATCCTTTCTTTGTATTTTCCTTGTTTGGGAAACTCATTCCTGGACCCCTTGTTTCTGTCACTCTAGCATTTAGAGAACCTTAATAGCATTTAGAGGCTTAATAGGCTCCATGATAAACATTACTTTTGAAAGTTACATTAAGCATTTTGAAAGATCATGATCGTTCCCTATCTAGCTAAGGTTGGGGAGAGGAGAACTTTGGGGGAGTAGGTGATGTTCAGAAAAGGGTGTCATGGAAAGCTTTGTGGAGAAGTCGGCTGGGATGGAAGCAATATTTGTAAGATCTGACAGTGTAGATAGGGGAACTAATAACTTTAAGGGTTAAGGCTGCCTGTTGGATAGACGGTAACAGTAATTGTTTCACTAGGGCCCAGGATAAATAATAATGTTGTGACAATGACTCTTGGAATCAAGAAAATTCTCATGCTCTATCATGTGTTACAGGTTGCACAAAACTTTACACCAAGACTTCTCACCTGAAAGCTCACAAGAGAACCCATGCAGGTAAATTGTTTCAAGGAAGAATATATAGGTTCCAGGTGACTGCAAAAACCATGTTCTTTTCCAGAAGTTTTCCCATACAATACATGCAATGATCATTATTAATGATCCATTTAGAAGTACATATTGATAAGCTGTTGCTGATTCTCAGATTGCTCAGCTCTCCTAAGAATGATATCCCACAGCTCTGCTGTCAGTTACTGGACAACCTTTCTCCTCCTTGGAGAGTATTGTCGTAGGAAGGCCGAATTTATAATCTCAAATATAATCATGTATATGTTCGAATGGTTCGAAATCACAAGATATGAGAGGTTATCTAAGGAGAAAACAACAAGAAATTTATTTAGGCCCCACTGCAGCAGAACCGTGAACCAGCCTCCCCATTCTAACATCTTGACAAAAAGACTCCAGGCCCAGAAAGCCCACCTCACAAGAGTAACCAGGAGGCCACAGAAAAACAAGATAGTATTTAGCCAAATCATTTTACTGGCCTCACACTCCTGCTCGCACTCCTGGTCTACACGCGGGTAAGCCCTGCTTCCACAGCTTCCTGCCTCTGCAGCTTCTGGCTTCCCTCTTCTTGTTATACAACATGTGAACTATTAACCTTATAAACACAAATGGTTAGTTGTGGTAGATAGGTTTAGGAATCATGTCATAGCTTGCAAGTATAACTGTTCTGGCAATTGTGCATACCTGGATAATCACAGCGATGAATTCTCTTTTTGTCTAAATCTTGCTAGTTTTCTTGGCAGAATTTTGTTGCTGGGATAATAACATGCCCTAAGGGCAAGTGCTCCAGGTTAACAGGAAAGGGTTGGAACTGGGATACCTGTACAAGTCTTAGGCCATAGATAGCTCCAGAAGGCGATGGGGATGAGATGTTGATCATTGCAAGTAGGTTCTCTAGACTTCTGGGCTGTGAGTTTGGTGGTGATGGTGGCAAAGCTGAACCTGGGACAGAATAAAATTATCCACAAAATCCAAAGCTTTCTTGCCTGTGGGAAATATTTAGGAAAAGCCTCAGCTCCTCTCCAGGCCTAGAGAAGCCAGAGTAATGTCCTCAAGGCCATTTATGACTTCTGTGCTCTCTGTTGGTGGGGCAGCCACTGAAACATCAATACCCACAATCCTTTCTTGCATGGGCAGCTGAAATAACTGGGTTGGCAGTGGAGTTGGACACAAGGACATATCTCCAGGCATCTCCTGCTTCACAAATATGGTGTCCATGGCCATCGGCTGCGGGACACTGAACACATTGGCAAACAGATGGATCAGTGCACATTACTGGTTATCAGCAATATTACTGAAAAAGCAATTCTTCTTGTGATCTAGATGTTAGACTAAAAATGGTACCAAAAATAGGAGTGTGGCTTTTCAAGCCTGTTTCATCTAAGGAAAGGCCTGGTAAACTGTTATTATGACAAGGCTAATTTAATTGGGTATGTTACTCTTGACTTACAAAAATGAAGCATCCTCTCCATTATACCTTTTTAACTAAGGAACTTTGTAATATCTAGGAATTCTGTATAATCCTTTGGGAATAAAGATATTTTGTACCAACTTAGTTTTAATAAATTCCATTGTTTAAAGGTTTATTTTTGCTTTAAGATCAAAGAAAGAATTGTCTATCATTTTAAAACTTTCCAACTAATTTTCATCATAAAAATTTAGTGATTATTCTTCCTATTGTGGGATAAAATTTTAAACTGTCTTCAAAGAAGGGGAAATATTACTAGATGTTTTGAAAAAATCTCTTCTGTGATTTTTAGAAGGCAACCTCTGAATTTGTATTCATTCCACGGCCAAGCAAGAGTTGAAATTGGAGATGAACTTCATATATATACATATATTTGACAAAGTCAAATAAACTGAATAATGGGCTTGAGAGATTTGGAAAGACACATAAAGTTTGGACTGGAAATATGAAAGTCAGATAAGGTTTGGGGACCAGTGGGGATTATCCAAGGCCCACCTGTCCCTAGATAGGTGTTCTGGATCCTGTTGCAGATAGTTTAAGTATGCTGAGAGAGTGTGAGCAAGTATTTTAGAAGGCAGAAAAGTTATGTAATTGGATTTGATTTTTAGACCAATCCAATTTGGAATGGTCCTATCTGAAGAATACCAGCCCATATTTGGTATTACTATTATGCAACTGCAATATACTATTGTTTTAAGCTCTGATTATAGGAATAGGTGTAATAAAACCAATAGTAGAATGACACGCAGCACTACAGGCTGAGAACTTCTAAAGGTGGATGGCTGTGCCTGGGAAAAGTTTTGAAGACAACCTTGGACATGGCCGGCCGAGGTAGCATCTTCCTGAATATATTTCCCAATTTCACTATTTCCTTCTTAAAAATGAAAATTCCCACCTGATTACACTTAAGCCCTGCTTTCAGCATCTATTGACTATATGATTGTCTGTCAGATATGATTCATGCCTAGAATTAAACAGAGCTAAGGAAGTTCTTTCCTTCTGTTAAGATACATGACATTGTCCCTCTTTTTCTTTTGCAGCAAATTTATATTATGAAGAAATTCTGTAGGCACAATGCTAAATCTATTAGATAATAGAAGAAAGTTGGAACATCTCTGAGTTACTGTAACAGGATGCAAGAATGAATAGCTTATAATTGTAACCTATATTCATAGCCAAATAAATATAATATAGAGATAGCATCCTGCAAAAGGAGGGAATAATTAGGCCAAGTAATAAGACAAAGATGTAATGTGATAGATGTCTAATTAAAAATGGATAGCAAATTTTGAGAAAAGTAATAGAATCAGATTTATTCCTCTAAGAATTATATTCACATGTATATGATGGCCTTCTAAAATTTGTCATGTTTTGGTAATAAGATCTCAAATTTAGATTTTTGCACAAAATTGTATAAGATAGTGGTAAAAGTGAAATTAGTTCTCCTTTATTAAACTATCTGTCTGATAATTTTAAAAGGGAGAACAGCTCATTTCATTGCTAGGCCCTCACATTATAAAAGTTTCTTTTATCAGGCACAAGATTTAGGTAAGGATAGAAGCAGCAAGTGACATATAAACTGAAATACTCTGAAGTTTCAAAAATGGAGAAACCAAATTTAAGTGATTGTACTAAGTTACGTTAAGTAAGAATTATCTGAAAACTTCTAGATCTGAACCAGAAGAGAAGCAGAACTCCCTTTTAGAACTGTCTTGACCTTTTTGTCAAAGAAAAGATATGTTAGGACCAGATAAATGCATCAAGCACCATGTATTCAAAAAGTGCTGCTTAAATAGACATTGTGAATAGGTAACTGGGATACGAGGAATTGAATGTTGGTTAACATCAGTAATAATGATTGCTTTACTTTGTGTGGTTCATGTTTAAGTTTTCTTGATTATCTAATGTGTAACATGTAAATCTCCCCCTTTCAGTACCAGTCTATTGTGACCCATCTAAGTGGTTTGGTCTGTACTTGACTTAATGTAATTATGCAATTTTGTGAATTGTGAGGAAAACATTATTGTGTTTGTTTGAACTTAGCCCTGTGTGACTGGGATACTGAACCATTTATTACTCGGTTGATCTTAGCCCTATGTGGCTGGGAAACTGAAGCATTTCTATGTGCCTTTATTCAAGGACCTATGTTGCGCTGTTTTTCTCTCAGTTTTCAAATAATATGTCTTCTAGGAGTCCCTGTCAGGTCTGTCTGGCTAATCCCTTAGCTTCCCACTTGTGGATATGGACTCCTTGATCCTTCTGTCACATCTAAAGCTTGCCCTTCCTCCAAAGCAGACATGTAAGCCCATAGGAGACCTTGACTTCCAGTTTCAAATAAGTCTGAAAAAGACAACATCAGACATGGCTTTCCCAAGAGTCAGAACTGGGCCTGCATGAAGAGAAGTTCCCTCCCTCCCTTACATACCAAAGACTGGTTTCCTATATCTTTGGTACCTTTAGCGTATTTTTACTTAGTTGCTTTCTATTCCCATTGTCCCCACTTTGACCCCCCTGTAGCCTGCTCCTTTCGCTAGTTTGCAATTGCACTGCGGTGGCTGCCCATTTCTAGGGATATCCAATCATAGAAAAAAAAAGCAACTGCTTCTCTCACCTCTCCACTCACCCCATGAGGCAGACTCAGTCTGACAAAGAATTTGACCTTATCTTTAGTGGCCCCTATTTCAGGAACCAGTTGGAAAGAAAACACCCGAATCTAGCTAGATAAGAATTTTTAGTTGGAAAAGAGAAAGAGGATAAAAAAGAAGCCATGTAGACACATGAGCAAGGAAAGTACATGGTGAAAGAGATAGTGATTTGGAATGAATGGAAGAGTAAAGGGAAGAAATGCCAAAATAGCAATTTAAGAAGGAATGATGGAAAGAAAGGTGGGGGAAAAGGAGCATGGAGAGAGGAAAAGGAAAGAATGATGCAAGGAAAGAAGAAAGGAAAGAGGCAGGATTGGAAGGATTAGAGGAAAGAATAAAGAAGGAAGGTAAAGAAGTTAAGAAAGTTAAAAAGAAACAAAGGAAATTAGGATGGAAGGAAGGAAAAGAAGGAAGTAGACGGGGAAATGATGAAAGAAATAAGAAAGGAAGAAATGAAGGAAGATTTTGAGGAAGGAAGAAATCTGGAAATGAAGTGGAGTTGAGAGGAAGCAGTGGAAGAACAAATGAGGAACAGAATAATAAATGAATGTTAACAACAAAAGTATATTAAAATGGAAACAATTGTTTAAAACAAGATAGATAAAAGAAAACCAGAAAGGTGTGGAGACAAGGAAAGCATGTGATGAAAAAGGAAACAATTTAGCATGAAGAGTTACGTGAATCAATAAGAAAGGCACAAGTACACAATGTCCTTAGGTACTGCTTCATTCTTTCCTTCTGTCCTTCACTGTTTTGCCACCATCCTGGGTGCCATCTTCCAAGAATCTAAAACAAAAACCATTCCTTTCTCTCCCTGAAAACTCTATGAACCTCGGGAAACTTCTGATCACAGCTTGTTATTATTTTTTGAACTTTGGGCATGTGTTTACCTCATTCTGTCTCCTGGACACCTCAATAGTGTCACTTAGGTGCAGTACTTATCAATGGACTCCATGGTCACATGTGAAGGTCCTGTTAGCTTTGAGAAAATCAAGCTTAGGGAGATATGCTAGCTATCTTAAATTATTGAAGGATTGACATTTGGAGGAAGGAGTGGATTTGTTTTCTAGGGTGGACTGGGTGACTGGGTCATAATTCTGAAATGTGGTGACTGGACTCAGGATAAGCAACACAGAAAGTTCCAGAGGCCCCAAGACGCAGGAAGGGTAGAAGGCACAGAAGTCTGCCTTACGAGAGTTGTTAGTTACCTCACGGAAAAGGGATCCAGGAAGGGATAAATCACTGCCATGCATGGAGGTTGAGGCCAGGCGCTGGTCGCTGCTCTCCGCAGCAAAAGGGGATACTAGGCTAGAATTATATCTGCTCACTTAAATATTGTGTTAGACTAGGGGAAACTTATTTTGGTTCGATTTGCTCTTGGGCACTATTCCTCAAAGCAGGAGTGCCACAATCTACATATCCAAGGTTCCACTCCCATCCCCTGCCCCTAATACCAGTTCCATAATAAACATACAAGGCAATTAGTGAATAAACCATTTATCTAAATGAATAGCAGAACAGAAATCAGAGAAGGTAGACATATGGAAATATAGCAGACAATGTAGAGTGGATGAGTTCTCCTACTGGGAGTGAGACAACTCAGCTCAAGTAAGAGTGAGTCTTAGATATCACACAAGGAGAAATGCCTTGAAGTCTTTATGGTTGGAGTTGACAGCTCCTCTACATGTTGGCTTCTTCCTAGGATCCTGTGTTGTTAAGCAAAATTGTCTCATTAGCATGGCTTTTGTTTCTTTTGAGTGGAAGTACTTTCAGCTGTTAAGTGCTAAGCCCCAGGCCCAGGGCCCTGTCAGGTGTGAAACCTGTGTGGGTGTGGATTGGTGACTTAGGAGGGGCCAGCTCGGGAACCAATGGTCTCTGGTCATTGAGGCGGGGCTTG
>JAQQSZ010019232.1:0-10410 GCA_028646595.1 Phalanger gymnotis
TTGCATTTCTCTAATCAGTAGTGATTCTGAGCATTTTTTCATATGTCTATAGATATCTTTAATTTCTTCCTCTGAAAACTGTCTGTTCATATCCTTTGACCACTTGAGATAATATTCTTAAGCTAGCCAAAAATTCTCATAATCAGGAGAGTTTTTAAGGAGAAATTAGTAGTATACATGTAAATTGTATTCTAGACCTAGTAATAATATTTTAAAAATAGGTAACATTCATATAGTGCTTATTTTGTTCTGGAGAAGGTAAGTGATGCAGTACGTAGGGTGTCAGGAACACTCATCATCTTCCTGTGCACAAATTTGTCCTCAGATACTCACTAGTTGTGTTACCCTAAGCAAATCACTTAACTCTATTTGCCTCAGTTTCCTCATCTGTAAAATGAGCCAGAGATGGAAATAACAAACCACTCCACTATCTTTGCCAAGAAAACTCCAAATGGAATTACAGAGTCAGACACAACTGAAACAACAATACTGTGTTGTAGACACTGTACTAAGCACTATGCCACTATTACCTCTTTTGATCCTTACAAGAACCCTGGGAGTTGGTGTTATAGCCTCATTTTCCAGAGGAGGAAATGGGTAGATGGAGGTTAATTGAGTTACCTAGGCTCAGGCAGCTAGAAGTGTCAGCAGCCAGCTTTGATCTCAGTTCTTCCTACCTCCAGGTCCCTGGCTCTATCTACTGTACCACATACCTCCCTCTGTAGAGGAAAGACCTTGAGGCAAAGGTAAGCGAAGAAAGTCTGGAACTTTGATACCAAGTATACTTTATATGGGGGTCATTTTGGTTTGTATACTGGTGTTTATTCATAGGCCTCTCTATATTAATACCTGTTACCTGCTCATTTCTTGGAAAAAAAAAAAGCTACACCAGGGAACATTACCATTCTCTTTACATTCCTTACATTATTACTTAGTCTGGCAGTGACTGCCATTAAACCTAACACCTGGTAGATCCATAATATTTGTATATCCCTTTATAGTTAAATTCCACTCCTAAACCCAACATTTCATGAGCAACTAAACTTTATATGAGAACCAACTTTATATTCGTATCTCCTTTACTATTTTAGAACAATGTTCTGTGCCCTGTGGGTACTTAAAAAAATCGACTGTAATGTAAAGAACAACCTGAACTTTCCTTTCTTTCTTCCAACGGCTAGAGGTAAGAAATATTCAATTCGGAATTGTAAGCAATGATTTCATATAAGCAGGGAGGAAAAACAACCTGCTCACGCAGGAAAACAGGAACTAGTTATTATTCCTGGTGTAGTCTTCTTTTGTGTCTGTCCCAGCTATCTCATTCTTCATTTTCATCACCCTGTTACATACCTCCATTACTACATGCCCATATTATTGTACTGACTTTCTAACAGTTTCTATTCTCTCTTTAATCAAATCTGTCTTTCACACAACTTCACGATGATCAAGATGATGATTACTTATTGCTGGTTAGAGACCTGTAATTTCACTGGTTCCCTATCAGGAAATTACTAATATGGATTGGCACTTGGTCTGCAATTGATATTGTTAGAAAGTTGACAGGTTGCACTGAGAGATTAAGTGATTTGTCCGGTCATATAGCCAATATGGTGCTAACAGTGGAACTTGAACCCAGGTCATCCTGACTCTGAGGACAGTTCTGTCCTTTATACCATATTACCCATCACTAATCTTTATGGAACTGTCAGAAACCAAATAAATCTTTTTGAATGGCAGCTATTCTCTCTCTTTGGCAAGTTTAGACAGATTTTTCAAATCTTTTCTGTTTGCAGGGTATATTTCTATGAGTGGCCTGAAGAGGAGAGTTAAGGAATTACATCCAAATAAAATTACTTCTTACAGAAAAAAAAAATGGCAGAAACAAACTGTTCATTATCTTAGAGAATGTGAAATGGAGCTGTTCAAATAAGGCTGTTCATGCTCCATGTATTTAAGAAGAAAACTGGGGCAAAGGAAATTTCTGTTGGCCAGACACCCAAACTTACTGTGATTATATAACCTGGTCTATGCAATCTGTCCATCAGTTAGACTGCTTTACTAAATAGAATCCTAAAAATAACCATGGAAATAATCATATAAAATCCCAGAAAATGACTCAGTAGAGATTACAAACCTATTAGGTGGCAACTCAAACAATTTTCCCCCTCTAAAATACAGTCCATTCAGATCACTACTATCTGCTTAATTGTATTTTAAAGAGGCTAATTTAAATAGTCCATTTCTTCAGGAAATGCGGTGAAATTGTCTTGGAACAAATCCCAGGAAAATCAGAGCCTGTGGTTATAAGAGGTAGTTCAATCTGAAATTACTTCACTGAATTTTGTGGAATTCTGTGTAGTCTTAATACCACGAAGCATTTCTAAAGGGATCTCTATCACTATATTTGTAATCTTAAAGGTAAAATTAAAACCTGGTGGTTATGGCTTTACATAATACAGGGAGGGTCCTTGACAAAGCAAGCAAAGTTTGTCCACCTTTCTCTCTTCTCTGTAATTCACTATTTGTTCCTGCTTAGGAAAACCCTATATCAATATCAGTCAATTATACTAAAGTGAACATGACTAATAATAACTCAATGGGGGAATTTACACTTTAACAGAAGCCAAAGGTTTAAGTTAAAGGAAGGATGCTCTTACAGAGGAAATATAAGCATTATGGTAAATTTGGAGAAGGGAGTGGTGGGGCAGAGAAGGGAGTGGTGGGGGAGAGAAGGAAGCCTTCCTAGTGCCCCTGGAATAATCATGATTCAAATTTAAAAAGCTTCAATATTTACAAAGCACTTTCCTCACCACACCCCTGTGAAAAAATACCCTGTTCTGGGGACTGAGTAAGACTAAGAAATAGAGTGCTCAGGGTGGAGCACCTTCTTCCTCTTCTGATGGAACAGGAAAACTGAGCTAGTCCAGAGTATAGTGCAGCAGTTCTCAAACTTTTCTGTCTCAGTACCCCTTTAACACTCTTAAATGCTATGGGGGATACCAAAAAGCTTTTGTTTAGGTGGATTTTATTTATCAATATTTTCTACATGAGAAATTAAGGCTGATAAAATTTTAAAATATTTTATTGACTCATTCAAAATAACAATAAACCCATTGCATATTAACTTAGATATTTATTTTTATGAAAAAAAAATGTATTTTCCAAAACAAAAACTAGGGAGAAGAGAGGCATTGCATTTTTTGCAAGTATCTTTAATTTCTCTCTAATAAAAGACAGTTGGATTTTCACATCTGCTTCTGTACTTAATCTATTGTGACAAGTTGTTTGGGTTGAAGAATATAAAAAAATCCAGCCTCACACATATTAGTAGTTGAAAAATGGAGGAGTATTTTAATAGGCAAATGACATTGCGGTATTAATGTGGAAATAGTTTTGACCTTGAGGACAGCCTGAATAGGTCCCAAGGACCCCTAACGTTCTGCAGACCACATTTTGAGAACTACTGCCATAGGCCTGAAGGTATGGCTGGAATGTTGGCATAGGGGAATTATGAAAAAGCCACTAGTGAGGCAGGATTTTTTTAAAATTTAAATTTTAACCAGGGAAGCAAGTCAAAGCTGAGGGGGAGTATAGAAAGCCGCTAAACACTTCTGTGCTAAAAATAATAACGACAACAGACAGTTGGCAAACAGATGAGCTTCTTTAGCATCCATACACACGGACAGATATAAATGTATGGAAAAGAGATTAAAAATAAAACTTCAAGAAGTTGTCTTAGAATTGTGCCAAACAAGAACTTAGAAACCACAATCAAGCCAGTGTTTGGATAATTAAGCTCAGCAAAGATAGGAAAATAAGTATAATTTTGTGAGCAATACACGTCTGTTGAGATGCTTATCCTAATGAATCATTATCTTGCATTTGGCTAAGGTTCCAGTGTTATAATTAAAATCCTAATGATTAAGGCTCTTAGTGACACAATTTCAACAGGGAAGCATGTGTATTTATTTTTGAAGATATTGTTTATAAAAGTTTGCTAATTACGTGATCCTTCAGTCTACAAGTGAGAGAAAAATGTCTCCTGTTAAGAAAGCATTAAATCATTCTTCAGTTAGAGTAGATTATGCACTTCTTTTCTCTTTTGGAAAAGATATTATGAAAAAGATCATTCTCTTTTTTCAACGTTATTGAATGTTATTGAGGTATTGGCCACATCCCCATACCTACTCCAACTTCAAAAATGAAATAATCAACTTATGCCTTCCTTCCTCTCTCCTTTGCCTCAGTGGCCTGTTGGCTATGTTCACTGTGATATACCACACTGGTCATGTCTGTACCATTCTATTTAAATAGAAAATTGCACATAAAAGTGGTTTCCTGGTTGGTCTTATTTTCAACATTTTAATTTCACCCCTAATATGGTATATGATGGATATGGGTAAGTTAAATAGCTTTCCTATTTGCCTTTTTTTGGCCCTTTTATTAATTTATATGTTAATATAGTGAGAAACACCTAAAAACCTAAAAAGTTTTGGTTTGAGAAATATTTAGAGATACATAAAGAAGGGGAGGTACAAGAGAGAAATGGGGTAAGGAAATAGTGTAGGAAAGAGAATTGAGAAGAAGAGAAAACAAGTTTTAAAAAAGAAACTCACAAGATAGAAAACAAAGGAAGAAAGAAAGAAAAGAAGGAAGAAAGGAAGGAAGAAAGAAGGAAAGGAGAAACAGAACTAGCTAGTCAGAAGTTGGTGGAAAGGAGAAAAGAAGAAAACTACAAAACAATGATAGATAAGAGAGCAGAGAAAAAGATGGAGGAATGAAATAGAGAAGTGTGAGACATGTTTTTGGTTACATTGATTCTATTCTTTTAAGATTTGGTCTAGGAGTTAGCCTGATGGAGGTTTTTGTCAATACAATTTCATTGGGCTTAGTCTCCTTTAACCTTGTTTTTATCCTGGATAAAATTTTGTCCCAGAATTGTCAATTCAAACAACACATTTTCATGCTGTCCAAATAGTATAATAGTACAGCCTCTTCTCAATAACATAAAGTCTTCTTTTAAAGAGAGAAAACAACAGGGTCTTTGAGAAAGTCCTGCCACCATATTCATGAGGGTGCTTCTCCAATTTTCCCCAGGAGTACAAATATCCATTTGGGATTAATCCAACTCAACGTGTGCCACAAAGACTCATTCTTCCATACCTTAGTGCTTCTTCCATAAATGTTTTAGTGGGTTGTCTACTCTTGGCAGTCCGTGATCATCAGCAAGACCTCTACATCAATAATAATTTTTAGCTCCTCTTAGGTCTGTTAATTGAGGGAGTCTACTAAAGTAGAAAAGTTCAAACTAATACAAAACACCAAAATCAAAACAACAAGCAAATGACTAGATGAAACTTTTGTCAATTTATCCTTCCATATGAAAGCATGATTTGTATGTCACTTGGCTCTCTGCGTGGAGAAAAATTCTTCTTGGTGAAAATCATTGTGACACACAAATTTAAAAATGCACGTAGCACTCCATAATTATGTGGCCAAAACTTATTGCCCTATATTAGGAAGGAATAATGAACGAAAAATATATTTATCAAGCACTTACTATATTACTGGCATTGGGAATATAAATGATAACACACAGTCTGTTCCCTGAAGTACATTTTAATAGTGTATATTTTAATAAGGTGAAGAAACATACATAGAAGAGGGACATCTTGGTCCAGAAAGTTACAGAGATAGTGATTCAGAAGATAAAGGAGGAGCTTGACATACCCCTTCCAGGAATGATGGAAGAATTAATTTAATCATGTTCCAGAACAGGAGAGTTAGGGATGGAGAGGAAGAGAGGCAACTATACGGTTGAAAAGTGATTGTCAAGAGAATGGCCAGGGAGTAAGGATGAATGTGAAATGTGACTGGGTCCTACCTGAAGCAGTAGGCCAGGAAAGACATTCATTCATTATTCAGCACAGCAGGACCACAGAATAGGAATTACAGAGATGAAAAGATTAAAATCTTCAGGGCATGGTCTTTGGGTAACAAGATTACTGGTAAGAAGACACCCATAGACGAGTGAATAAGTGGTCAGCCAAAACCTTAACATATCTCTATCTTTATCATCCCTCTATCATCTTTATCTCTGTTTCTTTGTTTCTGAAAATAAATATATATGTGTGTGTGTGTGTGTGTGTTTATATGTGTATCTTTGATACTCCATTGGGAATTTTCTTAGCAAAGATACTGGAGTGGTTTGCCATTTCCTTCTCCGGTTCATTTTACAGATATAGAACTGAGGCAAATGGTTAAGTGACTTGCTTAGGGTCACATAGTATCTGAGGCCAGATTTGAATTTAGGAATATAAGTCTTCCTGCCTGCACTCTCTCTCCTGAGCCATCTAGCGACTCTGTGTGTGTGTGTGTGTGTGTGTGTGTGTGTGTGTGTGTGTGCATGTATTTGTGTATGTGTGTGTATCCTACCACTGCATATATGTGTGTACACATACACATAAACAGTATACACATGCTTTTATATCTTATAGTGTCAAATTTAAAGCTAGATGGGATCTTAGAGGTTATCAAGATAAACTTTCTCCTTTAATAGTTAAGGATACAGTCCTAGTTAAGTGACATCCTCATGGTCACACAGGTAAGAATTGGAAGAACTAGAAAGTAAAATTGCAGGGCTCTCATGACAGTACAATTTCTAAAACAAAACCCCCAAACCATCTAAACAAACAAACAAAAAACCCTAATCTCTAAACATTCACTTTAGCACTTTCCAGAGCAACCACATGTACAGATTTGCGAATATCCTCTTCCTTTTTCTGGACTTATTGTATTGTTGATTAATTAACATTAAATTGCCGTAATTATTTGGAATTTTGAAGTTTTTTTTTTCTTTTCACTGAAGAGGCAGAGCCCCTACCTCCTCCTACCCCCAACACAGAGATAATTAAAATCAGAAGTCTGATCATTTTTTCTCCTCCTAAGGTCTTTTGTACTTAGAAACTTGCTAGAGAAATTAAAGCACTTTCCATTCTAAATTAATCTTTAACATGCCGGTCTACACAGTTTTAAGCATTAAGCTCTCATGTGCATGTGTCCAGACATATTACCCTGCCCCCCACATACAACCTTAAAAACTTTCATTCGCTGTATTCATGCCAAGCTTTCTAACTTTCCACATATTTGGTTTTCTTCCCCTTCCCTTCTCCTCCTACCTGCTCTGAATATGAATTTGGTTCAGAACCACAATTTCTTTGGTATTTTGAACTTCCAGGAAGAAACTCCCTCTGCCAATATAATCAACATTTTTTTCTCCTTATAGAGTTGACTGGAGGCACAAAAACCCCTAAATTGACTTGCTTTGGATCAAACAGTTACTAAGTGTTTAAGGCAAGATTTAAACCTGGTTCTTTCTGACTCCAAAGATAACTGTTATCTCAATTTGTGGTATGGCAATCTTTTGATTTTCTTTGTGTTTTGCTTCCTCCACTCTAGGATGATCATGATTCTATATCTCCCTTCCATTCCCCTTTTCTTGTAGAAGACTCTACCTCCACCAGGGTGATGGTTTACTCAAGTTGTTGAGTAATTGAATTGAGTATTGAAATTAACAATGCATATTCCCAAATGGGGATTTTTTTCCCTGCTCTCTGTTGTTCCTTCTTTTGCCTTTCCTTACCTTTCCTTTGTCTTGGTAGGTGCTAGGATATATAGTCAGGGATAATTACGATGACGATGATAATATAATTGTAATATTTATATAACTTCTACTATATTTTAGGTACTATATTAAGTACTTTACTAATATTATCTCATCGATCTTTATAGCAACTCTGGAAAACAAGTGTTATTATTGTCTGCATTTTACATTTGTAGGAAACTGAGGTTAACTGAGTTAAAAGTGACCCAACAGTAAGGGTCTAAGGTTATATTTAAGCTCCAGATTTAGTGGGTCCTAGTCCATATAGTCAAGGATAGCAACAAGAACAAGAGTATCTTTATGTCACTTACTATATGCTAGACACTGAGCTAATTACTTCACAAATTTGCAAATATTATTTCATTTGATTGTCACAACAACCTTTGGGAGGTAAAGGCTATAATCACACTCATTTAATAGTTGAGGAAACTGAAGCAAACAGGGTGAAAATGAATTGCCTAGAGTCACCTAGCTAGTAACTGTCTAAGGCTGTATTTGAACTCTGGACTTCCTGGCTGCAGGATCTATTCTCTCTGCCATCTGCTGCCTGTCTTTACCTAATCCAAAGGTATGGTAAGTGACCAAACGAAACAGTCACGTTGTAATTTTAGGGTGACATTTAATACAAGATTAGAGAGGAGAAGCAGGCAAGCACATCAACAATATAGTTTGTTATCCCAACAGCAGAATCCCCAGACTACGGGGTACCAAGTAGGTTAGCAAACTAGGAGTAGTTCAGCATCTTTTAGGACAATGACTCAAAGATGAGGAATCTGCCCTTCTCTGATGTCTAACGGATTTTATAGCCCAAAGTGAACATGTATAGGGAAGTACTAGCAGTGTCTTGGTGGTACTGGCCTGGAATTTTATCACTGCCTTTCATGGTGATATACTAGTTAGTATAGCCACATCTTCTACATCTTTTGCAGGGGAGGAAGGGACTCAGTTTGAATGATATGTGTCTGACCTGCTAGGGGCTATTAGTCAATATATTATCAAAATATTATAGCATAAATAAAATGTTCCAAAACAGTTCCAAAGGACTTATGATGAAAAATGCTATCCACCTCCAGAGAAAGAACTGATGGAGTCTGAATGCATATTGAAGCATACTTTAAAAAAATCAAAAAACAACTTTATTATTAATGAGTTTTTTGTTTTGTTTTGCAACATATATATATGTATATATATACATATGTACAGACAGAGACAGATTATAGTATGGTTTGATTAGATTAATTATGTGATTATTGTGAAACTATGGTTAGAGGAATTCACCTCTATATCTATACATCTCTTACATACAAGTGGATAACCAGATATATAGTAACCACTGACTAATATCACAGATCTAGAAGCATCCTTTTTTCCCTTTGATTCCACAGGTTGGCAATGTGTTGTCACTTACTTTATATAACAAGCTTCTTAATTATTCTTTGGGTCATCTACAACAGTGATACCAAACTCAGAGAGATACAGATCTCTGATGCATGTTGTGATGCAGAAAACCACATATTAACACTGTAAATGACTAATCATATTTTTATTTGTTTTTGGTAAAAATTTTCTGATTATAAGTTAATCTGGTTCCCAGAGCATTTGGGAATTTTACAGTGCAGGATTTGTGTTTGACCCCTCTAAGACACTTCTGAGACCATGCTGTTCCATGCTTCACAAACATAGCACCATTAGGGAAATACTGAGGAGACTTTGCAGTAACAAGTAGCTTGGGACCAATTTCCCAAATCTTTTCCCCCTACTTAATTTGAGGGCCAACTCATTAACCATCTGCAGTGTCCATAAGCACATGAATATGCACCGATGGTGGGCAATGAGCTCTTTGGTTCCTCATTGGATGTTGATACTTAAGTGGATTGTTGAATAAAGTCATGGGAGCTTTTGGTTTGACAAGAAACTTTAAGGCTGCAATTCACTGTTCTGTATTAAATTTGTCAGCTATTGTGTAATTAATAAGCAATTAAAATAGATAAAGTAGAATTCTAATTTCTCTGTCTCTCAGTTTTGTGACTCTGAAGATGAGATACAATAGAAGTCATTTCGGAAATCCTGTCTATTCTCTTCTCCTGTTTTCATCAGACAGTCTAAATATGCACATAGATTATTATCATCAAAATTTTAGAGGGATGAAATAATAGGCTCACAAAATTTGTAATTGCTAATGTATTTGATTGCCTTCTTATTTTAGTCAGAAAAACCAAAATGTAAAGGAAATTGATGATGGTCTACAACATAAAATGCTCAAATTAAAAAAAACTGTAAATAGAAATTTAAAATGATCCAATTTCATAAAGAAAATAAAGCAAGTCACAAATGAACTATGAAAGATAAACCTCCCTATACACACAGTTACAAGTGAATTCTATCAAATGTTTAAGGAACAAGTTATATTTAGGCTACTTAAATTATCATAGAGAACTGGAGATCAATATCACAAATTTCTTTTGTTGTTTAGTCACTTAATCTTCCAACTCTTTATGGAACAGAGGACACGGAGCCATTATATCCTCCACTATCTCTTGAAGTCTGTCCAAGTTCACCATTTCCATCATACTATCTCTCCATCTCATCCTCTGCCTTCCCTTTTCCTTTTGCCTTCAGTCTTTTGCAACATCAAGGTTTTTTCCAAGGAATTCTATCTTCTTATTATGTGGCCAAAGTATTTAAGCTACAGCTTCAGCATTTGATGACCCAATGAATAGCTTGAATTAATTTCCTTAAGAAGTGAC
>JAQQSZ010019233.1:0-10410 GCA_028646595.1 Phalanger gymnotis
ACAACAACACTACAGGTTTAGAATCAAGAATGTAATAGAGAAAATGTTCATTTAAATTTAATTAACATTAGAAATATTAAGTTTTAGAGCATTTCACAGGTACATTTCCCTGCCTTGGATCTTTGAGGTTCTGAGCGCTGGATTTTCAGGGACCTCTCTGGCATCTCAGGACAGCATTAGGGATTTAAGAGCCGCTGAGCTGAGGCTGTCCTAGTCTGAGTCCTGTAGCAGCAGGCTGGTTGCTGCCAGTGCCAAGGTTATATATGCCCTGGCCCATTTCTGGCTATGTACATCATGTCCTCCACTTGTACAGGTTTGCTTATGGATCCTCTTTCCTATGCCTATGGAATTCTAGTTGATTTTTATTGTTGTTGTTCAGTTCAGAAGCGAAAGAAGTCACAGGATTTCTTTGTCATTATTCAATAAGGTATGAACTCTAAGGTTTTTCTGGAGTAAGCATATGCATTTTTTGATCAGGGAAGGCACATGGATTGTTTTGGTAGCTCTGTGGAAGTTGGATTGCAGATGGGAAAGACGAGAGGCATGGAAAATAGATTCCCTGGAGCCATCATGCTAGCGTGGAAGCAAGGTCATCTGAATATATAGGTTTAAGTCCTCCCTTCCTCAATGGAGGGTCATCTCTTATAACAAAGAATAAAAAAAGAAAAAAAGAGAGCAGTTAAGGAAAACTGTTCAGTAAGTAAATTCAATAGATCAAGCAGTGTTTCACATCCACAGGTCCCCTTTCTCTTCAAAGAAAGGAAGGGAGGTGGATCTTCATATGTCTTCTTCAGGACCAAGCTTGGTCATTATAATTGTGTAATGCTCAATTTTGATTTTTTTGTTCTTTCCATTTTTGGTTGTTAAAATCATTGTGTGTATTATTTTCTTGGTCCTGCTTACTTCATTTTGTGTCAGTTCACGACTTTTCCCCCAAGTTTCTCTAAATTCTTAACCTTTATGTTTGTTTGTTTTTTTTTTTTTGCAGGTCAGCAACATTATGTCACTTTCATATACCATGACTTGCTTACCCGTTCCCCTATTGATGGACATCTACTTGTTTCCATTTCTTTGCTGCTGTAAAATGTGTTGCTATAATTATTTTGCTATAAAAAAGATGTTCTCTTATGGTCCCAAGAGATCTAACCCATATGCACCTTGGGTAATTCCATTCCTGGAACTTATCATGAGTAACTTCTCTGAGGCTTCTGAAATGCTAGGAGTTAGGTTCCCTGATACTATCCTTCCAAAGTCTCCTCTCACACACTTCACTTTTGCCATAGAAGCAATTAGGCAGGTGGGGGTGGTGCACAGCTGGTGCCTGGCAGAGCCTTAATTCCTTCCTGTCATCACATCCGTGTGCCACTCTAATGAGATCTCCAAGTCTGGATAAGGATTGGATAAGTGATTGAACTTTGGAGTCATGTTTCCAAATTAAACCCAACCTCTGGACCTTTATGGAGTTTGCCACTTTTCCTCGACATCCTAAGCTGTATTTGGAGTGAATTTGCTCTCATGGTTTCTGTTGGTGCGGAGAAATGGGTAATGAGAGGGTTAATCAGAGCCATACCTGTAACTTCACATAAGGGAACAAAGCCATTCTGGAATGTGAGGATGAATGTGGAGGAGAGAACAGAAGATATGTCTGAAAAGCTGGTGGGAGATTTTGATCAGCTGTTGAGCTGAGGAGAGCTATGTGATCTGATGGATATGTTGAAATACAGAAGTAACCTCCTGACACCAGAACTGTATTAGGGTGGAGATTAAAAATGGGGTATATCTAACAAAGAGACAGAAGTCATTACAGGCTTACTGGAGTAAGCACACATTCTTAGAGATCTGATGAAATGAATATGAGATGTCCAAGATCATTAGTGGGTACTTTGTACAAATCCTTAGGACCTATTTATCACAGGGAAATTGGTGTGGGACCTTCTCCCACTGAGTAATACTGTAGGATACAAATCTCATTCTTACTTCTAAGTACTTTAAGAATTAAAAAAAATTAGAACTGTTACTGTTCCTAAAAAGGGTTTATCGTTTAGTGTATAAGTTCTTCCCATCAGCCTCCAACATTTTGTATTTCTATTGGATATCAATTGAAGCATTTATATCCAATTTGTTCTCATAACTGGATTTGACCCAGTTGGTGATCAGCTATGATATGGAGTGGCAGAGGGGACACGGTGCTAGACTTGGAGTCAGAAACACCCCTGTTTTAGTTTCACCACCAATAGTTGCTAACTGGGTGACCACTGGAAAATTATTTAATCTCCATGAGCCTTAGTCTCTTTACTTGTAAAATGATGACAAGAATATCTATAATGTCTACCTCATAGGTTTGTTGTGATGTTTAAATGAGATAATGAATATAAAACGTTTCTTCCCTTTACTGTTGGTTAACCAATTTATTCTGTATATATCTTTTTGGTATATAGATATTTTCAAGATGTCTCTCCCATGACACGGCTAGGTGATATGAAAATTAGGGCACTGGGCTTGGTTTTAGAAAGATCTGAGTTTGAATCCAGCCTCAGGTACTTATTAGTTGTGTGATCATGGGCAAGTCACATAACTTCTGTCTGACTCAGTTTCTTCAACTGTAAAATGGGTATAATAATAGCACTTACCAATTACAACCTCCTTGTTATGAGGATCAAAATGAGTTAACGTTTGTAAAAGTAGTTAGCACAGAGCCCACTACGTGGTTCTGTTTACTTCTTTCCAATTACATTAGTCTGAGATCTTTTAGATTAGAACTGTCTTTTTTCTTTCTTTGTATTCTCAATGTACATCACAGTGCCCAGCACACAGTAAGCATTTAGTAAATGCATATTTTCTGACTGATACTTAGAGTTACATATGAACACTAATGATTATTATTTACCTTTGAAGAGTTCCTTTTACCATAGAGAATGCTTTTTTAGTGGACTTGTAGAAGATAATCTTGTTGTTGTCAATAACAGTAGGAGGAGCATTATTGCCAACATAATTACCATTAATAAATATTTCACAAGGGGGTAAAGTTCATTCAGTAAGCATTTAAGTGCCCACTCTGTTCCAGGCAAAGTGCAATGTGGAAGGGTTTACAGTTCTGGCTGTCAAGTAAAATCCTATCTACTGTGGGAGGCAGAAAATATATGTAAAATACTACCTATGTAATGGGTGCAAGGGGTATATCTTTACCTACACCATAGTACCTCTCACTTCTCATCTCAGTAGGTGGATACCTATGTACTCTTTGGCTCTATCACAACCTGTTCCATCACTGGCAGAACTAGATTCCCAGAGAAAAATCACCACCATGAGAATCAAATTCTCTAAGGATCTTAGAAACCCTGTTGAAACAAAATATACTCACCTTACTCATTGTAATATCTCATGAACTTAATACCAACACTTAAACATAAGCATTTATTAAACAATAAAGAAAACTAATAATAATTATTAAAAAGGTACGTGCATATTAAAGCAAATGCATGAATAATAAAATACATTATGACCTACACATAAACTTGGGTCATTGAGAGAGATGTCAGGGACAATCTGGTTCAACTCCCTCATTTAAGATGAGGAAAATGAGTCCAGAGAAGCTAAGTGATTTGCCCAAGATCACACAGGTAGCAAGTATCAGAGGCAGGATTTGAACACAGGTGCTCTTGCTCCAGTGTCCTTTCTATGGAGATATGGGATAACAGCTTGAGAAGATGGTAGGGCAAAATGAAGGCTTTTTAAGAAAAAAGAGATTTAAGATGAAAGAGAAACTATTCAGTAGAGTGAACTCTCAGAGAAGGGGAGGGTGAGATCAAGGGCACAAGCAAAAATAAATTAGTTTTAGTAAGAAGGGCCATCTTGTCCTCTGAGACAGGAGCCAAGGAGGGCATGATAGGTGATGAAACAGAATGGTTTTGAAGTATGGCATTTTATGTTGGATGACCTCAATGTTTTCAGTGAAATAGGTGGGATCATGCGCTTAAAAAGTGAAGTAGATTTGATATAGAGGATGCAAGGACAGAAGGGGTTTGTAGTGACCATTTGGTAGAGTGTGATTAATTCAATCAAAAAAGAATAAAATGATTACAGTGCAGCAGGAAAACCTTTTGAGATTAGATAACTTGAATTTGTGGTGGACCCAGCTAAAGCAGTTATTCCTCTAGTAGCATTTAAATTGAGAATACGAGCTGGGTTTAAATATTGGCAGTACGTGAATGGATGGACGAGACAGGCAAGAGATTCAAGGGTGGAGGGCTGAAGCCTGTGAAGGGAGGAAAGTGAGGCTAGAGAATTGGTAGTGGATTGCAAGAATAGTGCTAGATGGAAAGAATGGAATTCATAATGTGGAGAATAGTTTTAAGAGGAGATAGAGGAAGATGTGGAAGAACAGAAGATTATGATTAGAGCAATTTCTGTGCACAATTCCTGTGAAGGGCCAGTGCCCAGGTTGAGTGATAAAGATGTCACTTGGTCCTAGGTAGTAGAGTGAAGGGGCAACATCTTTATTTCTCTATTCCTCCTCACCGCAGTCTTTTCCAAGTCCTGAACTGGTCATGGACCTGTTAGAAATAATATATTCCATAAACATTTTGGTATGTGGGATTCTTCTACTTATCACTGATTTTTTTGGGGAAAATGATGACTAGTGGGATCATTAGGTCAAAGGCTATATATAATTTCATGACTCTTACGTAGTAGAAGGTTTAGTCCAAGAAGTATGTGTGAGGATGGGCTTATTGTGCTCTGGCTTCTTCTAGTGGGGTATATGTGGTCTGACCTCTTGTTAAAGTACATTCATACCAGTGGTTCCTGATTATTCACTTTGTCTTTCTCATGGAAGTTGGGGAAGCTGTTATTTCAAAATGATGGGTGACTAAATCAGAAGGAGCCACCCACTCAGCAGGCTGTAAAAGGCAAGGTCTCTCTCTCTCTCTCTCTCTCTCTCTCTCTCTCTCTCTCTCTCTCTCTCTCTCTCTTTCTCTCTCTCTCTCTCTCTCCCCTTCTCTTTCTCTCTCTCTGTCTCTCTCCCTCTCCCCCTCTCTCCCTCTTTCTCTCTCCTACCTTTGAACATCTTATTTGGGACTCTGCCAACTCTTTCTTGGACTTCCTGCTACAGTGAGGACATTTTTCTTTTCCCTTTCCCTAGCAATAGCAATAGTAGTTCCAAATGTGTGCCAGTGAGAACATGTGCTTGTCTAGGTGAGCCTGAGACTGGATCTCAAATACCTGGCTGCTTTATCTATGTTATATTTCTTTCTCTGAGCACAGATTACTGATCAGTGATCCTGAAATAAGGATGTTTCCAGCCATAGCGCATTTAAGAGAACCAGAATCCTTGAACTGAGTGCCTTTTATTTAGTTGGAGGTGCTTCCTGAGACTATACCCCTCTCAGAGGAGAATACTACCTTGAGGAAGATGGATCATGCAGTGGCTGGTAAGAAGACCTGGACCTTGAATTTTTGCTCAGACTGTGCAGATTGAAGTGAAAGTGAAATATTTTCAACAGTTCCACAAGTCTCCTGGGTATCTTGCCTACCTCCTAGAAAAGTATAACAGGAAGGATGAATTACTACTTAGTGCATTAGGTATTTGCCAGTTAACATTTATGAGTCTTTTGAATCTTACGTATTTCTTATGTGGTTGAGAGAAAAAATAGCTATCTCATACCTGACAGCAATTTTGTACATTGAGTTCCTTTTTAGAAAAGATCCTGTTAATCTCTTTTTGGGAGCCCTTAGACATGAACTAATCTAAGATTTTAGAGATTTTCCCAGGAGTTCTACTAATGTGTGGGAGCATAACAAATCATAGAGTGTGAAAACCAGCAAAAACAAAAACTTATTACCTCTTTTAAGTATCAGGCTCACCCATGCTTGAATTGACCCACTTGAGTTTAAAGCCAGACTCTTTTGGGAGAAGAGCATTCCCTGGGCCTCATCAGATTATATCTAGTATAGTTCCAAATAGTTTTCCAGAGCAGTTGGACCATTTCCTAGCTTTACCAACAGTTCGTCAGCCTGCTTGTCTTCCCATAACCCTTCCAATATCTACTATTTTCTTCTTTGTAATTTTCAGTAATCTAGTGGGTGTGAAGTAAATTGTTAGAGTTGTGTTAAAGTGTATTTCCATCATTGCTAGTCATTTAGTACATACTTTCATAATGTTAGTTTGAGTTTCTCTCCACTCCTTCCCTTCCCTCCCACTCTCCCTCACCAAATTGATTGTTTATATCTCTACCATGTAGCTATTTGGCAATAGCTCTTGTTCTTATATATTCATATCAATTCATTATATGTCTTAAGTATTATCTGTGCATTATAACATGCCAGATGGAAAATAACTATTTTGTTAAGGGAGAAAAGTACATTTCCTAGTAAAGCAGGGATTCTGAGAGAAAAAGAGGGGGATCTTTAAGCTATTATCATTTTCATTATTATTATCAGTAACAATATTTTTATTGTTTCTAGCTGGCACTTATGTTATTTCCTTGGAATATGCTAATGTCTACAGAGAATCATCCACATTGCAATGGAAGAAGTCCCTAGATTTAGAGTACAAGAGCCTCTTTCAAATACCAGATTTTAATGCTATCCAGAATTCCAGAAGACTGATGATGAAGCATGCTACCCAAGTCCTGACAGAGAAGAGATGGACTCAAGATGCAGAATGAGATACCCATTTTTGGACACAGTCAATGTGGAAATTTGTTTTGCTTGACTGGCTCTCCTCTCCTCTTCTCTCCTTGCCTTTCCCAAAGGAGGTGGGGTCAAGAAGAAATAGGGATAAGGTTGCACAAAAAGGAAAGAGGATCATTGAGGCATCTTTTTTTAATGGAGGGAAAAGAACAGATTGAAGGATGGATAAGCCAGACAACTTTGACAGTTACAGGTTGAGGTTATTATATGCTTGAAAAGAAAAGCAAGCTGCATATAACAGTGGCCTGCCATTTCACGTACAGTCCTGTTCTACCATTCTGTTTTGTATGTACAAATAGTCATTTGGTTTCTAAAGTTTAAAAAAAATGGAAAAACTGAAAATAAAAAATAAAAACAAATCCTAGGCTTGCAACTTACTACCTTTGTTGTTTGAAGTGAGTCATTTTATAGAGGCAACTAGGTGGTCTAATGGATAGAGTGGATTCAGGGAAACCTGAGTTCACTTACCAGTTATTTGACACAGGACAAGTCACTTAACCTCCATCTGCCTTAGTTTTTCAACTGTCAAATGAGAATAACAATAGCATCTTCTTCCTAGGGTTTTTGTGAAGATCAAATGATCTAATATGTGTAAATGTGCCAAGCATGGTTGCCAACAAAAAGTTGGTGCTTAATAAAATGCTTATTTCCTTCCTTTGATCTCTGTGCCTCAGTTTCTACATGTAGATTCTACATCACAAAATGAGGGCTTTGGCCCTATGCAACTGTAAGGTCCTTTGAACTTTAAATCTATGATCCTATGATCTATTTCTGGGAAAGCTTAACATTTCCACCAAGCACGTGAGACACCTTCTTCAATCTTTCCTTTTCCCACTGCCTGGATTTGCTCCCAATGATTTTTCATATCCATTATTTGTAGTGTTTTGAAGTAGAAAAAGGGGAAGAAAATTTGAGAAAATTTTAATTTAACGAATCTATTCTGTGGAATATGTTCATATATTCAAATAATTGAATAGCTCTGAGATCTCATTGATTTCCCTGTTCCATATAGTGCTGCAGATTATTCCCCTTCCATACCTGCCCTGCCTCCCTTCAAATTATTTTTCTTGGGCCTGGTTTGCAGAATCTTTCTGCATGATTGGTGGAAGCCCTCATTAATATCTGGTAGTGGAACCAACCTCTATTGATGGTGAAGTAGAAATCAAAAAAGAAACCCCACTCATCATTCTTGGCTGACCCCTTCTCTTGATGCATATGTTCCAAGTCAAGTACGAGTTCTTTTCTTTGCCTGTGGATTCATTAGTAATACTTGTCTCCTCTCAGAATATATCCTGTGAAATTGTGTAACACAAGAGATCTGCTTAAGCCATAGCAGACCCGTGGTCTTGTTTTTAGTGCCATCTGCAATAGTTAGGTGTAAAGTCCATAAAACCCCAGCATGAATGACATTTAACACTTATATGAACTAGGATGGAAGCTGAAATGATGGTGGGCTGTCTGGTATTCTGTAATAACATGATGTACACCTGCTTTTTATTTTACTTAAGCGTTCACCTGCCTTCAGGACACACAAGTTATCTTTAAGATTAGAGTTGGAGAAGTATGGCTTCTTTTATTTTTCATTAATTTTTTTCAATGAACAAAAATTGATTCTGCTTTCCTTTCCATCAAAAAAAATGACCTCCCTCCCCCAGAAATATTTATAGTCAAGCAAAACAAATTCCTTCATTGGCCATGTCAAAAAGTTTCATTCTGCAATGAGTCCATCATCCCTTCTATCAGGAGGTGGATAGCATTCTTCCTTATCAATCTTCTGGAATTATGGCTGATCAATGAGTTGATCAGAGTTCTTAAGTCTTTTAAATTTGTATTTACTGCATAAATTGTTTTCCTGTTCTGCTTACTTCACTCTGCATCAGTTTGTGTAAATCTTCACAGGTTTCTCTGATACCATCCCTGTCAACATTTCTTATATCCCAATAGTATTCCATTATGTTAATATACCTTAATTTGTTTGGCTGTGTCCCAACTGATGGTCACTCCCTAATTTCCAATTCTTTTTCATTGACTTCTTTTGACCATCTCTAGTATTATTTGTATGGAAGTATGGCAAATTAGAATTTGTCCAACCCTTTTAAGCACTTAGTGACTATGAGGAGCTGACAGGGTGGGTCGCTGAAAATTCATCAATGATGAATAGAACCATCATTAACAGACATTTATTCAACTCTTACTATGTGTCAGGTTCTGTTTTTGGTTCTGGGAATACAAAGACAAAAACAAAACTTTTCCTGTTCTCAAAGAAACAAAAAGTAGATATGAGTATACCAAGGATAGTTAGGAAGACCTCTTATTGATTCAGGGGATCGATCCCACAGGCTCTCTAGTTCACTTAATGAGATTAGAGGCTATGCACTCCATCTTCTGTCTCTGTGCCTTTGCACAGAGCATTCCCCCATACCTGGAATTCACTCTCTCCTTTTTTGTGCTTCAGAGTTCTGCTCTTTGTTTGAGATATAACTTAGGCACCAATGTCTGAATGAAAGCTCTCCTGATTCCCTCCCTCCCCCAAAATGCTAGTGCCATTCCTCTCAGACTACCTTGTATTTAACTACTTTGTACTATATGCACACATATATAATATATATTACATATTAATAATAATAAAAGCTAACATTTATATAGTATATGCCATGTGCCAGGTACTGTGATAAGCATTTTATAAATATTTTCTCAATTCTCACAACAACACTGGGAGGTAGGTACTATTATCCCCATTTTACAGATGAGGGCACTGAGGCAAACAGAAATTAAGTGAGTTGCCTAAGGTCACACAGTAAGTAGATGTCTGAGGCCATATTTGAGTTCAGGACTTTCTGACTCCAGGCCCAGCATTCTATCCACCATGCCACCTAGCTGCTACACACATACACACACACACACACACACACACACACCCCTATGTGTTTGCAAATATTTACATATTTAAATTTTATATTTTTGCTATATATAATTTAATATATACTTGTTTCTCTCATTCATTAGAACGTGAGCTCATTGTAAGGAATATTTCATTCTTGTTTTTGTATCCCCAGTACCTAGAACAGTTCTAGGCACATAGTAGTATTTAATAAATACCTGATTGACTGATTTGACTTTTGCTAGAATGGTGCATATCCTAACCTGGACATGCCATTTGGCCCCTTGCTAAGGATGCATGCCTTATTGGAAGAAAACTCCTCTGAGTGGTCCCCAGTGACTGGAGCTGTGTCGTGGTACTGGTGGGAAGGAAAAATCTCTCCTTTCTCCTTGTTACACTTTTGTCTGGTAGTAAAAAGGAAAGTCCTGAAGAAAAACCCAAAAGAGAAGAATAAAACTTTTAATAGCCCACAAAACAAGTGGTTCCTCTGATGAAATTCTGACCTCCTGGGCCTCACTCAACCAATCAGGAAGGGACAATACCAGTCACTGGGGACCAATCAGAGGAGTTCATCCTGTCCACCCAGCTAGGTGCATGTCCCTCAGTACTACATGGTATATCAGGCTCCATGGGAAGGAAGGCATTCAGTGTCATTAATATCTAGGAGTGGGGAACCTGTGGCCTCAAGGCCACATGTAGCCTACTAGGTCCTTGGGTATGGCTTTTTGACTAAGTCCAAACTTTAGAGAACAAATCCTTTTATTAAGGGGATTTGTTCTATGAAGTTTGGATTCAGTCAAAGGGCTGCACTTGAAGACCTAAAGGGCCTCATGTGGCTT
>JAQQSZ010019234.1:0-10410 GCA_028646595.1 Phalanger gymnotis
CTCCCCCCACCCTCTTATCCACTTTCATCTTATTTCTTGTAGGGCAAGATAGATTTCTATATCCCATTCATTGCCTGTATATCTCATTTCAAGTTGAATGTAAAATAATCTTTTTAATTTTTTTTTAACATTTGATTTTAGAACTTCAAGTTCCAAATTCTTTCACTTCTTCCCTCCCCACCCACCTTCCTTGAGAAGGCAGGTAATTCAATACATGTATCATTATTCAAAACATTTCCATAATGGTCATGTTGTGAAAGACTAACTATACTTCCTTCCATCCTATCCTGTCCCCTTTTATTCAATTTTCTCCTTTGACACTGTCCCTTTTTAAAAATGTTTGCTTTTGAATGCCTCCTCCCCCAATCTGCCCTCCCTTCTATCACCATTCCCCTTATCCTCTTCCCCCCTACTTTTCTGTAGGGTAAGATACCAAATTGAATGTGTATGTTATTCCCTTCTTAAACCAAATCCAATGAGAAGAAGGTTCACTCATTCCCTTTCAGTTACCCCTTCTTCCCTTCCATTGTAACAGTTTTTCTTGCCACTTTTATGTGAGATAATTCACTCCATTCTATCTCTCTCTTTCTCCTTCTCCCAATATGTTCCTCTCTCACCACTTAATATTATTTTTTAAATATCATCCCCTCATATTCAACTCACTGGATACCCTCTATATATACATTCATATAAACATACATATACATACATATATATGAAATGTAAACAGTTCAAGTTTAATAATGCCCTCATTATTTCTCTTTCCTGTTTGCCTTTTCATGCTTCTCTTCATTCTTGTATTTGAAAGTCTAATTTTCTGTTCAGTTCTAGTCTTTGAATCAAGAACACTTGAAAATCCTTTATTTCATTGAATAGCCATTTTTTCCCCTGAAGTATTATACTCAGTTCTGCTGGGTAGGTGATTCTTGGTTTTAATCCTATTTCTTTTGACCTCTGGAATATCATATTCCAAGCCCTTCGAGTAGTTTTCCTTTTGGGATCTTTTTCAAGAAGTGATTGGTGGATTCTTTCGATTTCTATTTTATGCTCTGGTTCTGGAATATCAGGGAAGTTTTCCTTGATAATTTCTTGAAGGATGATGTCTAGGCTCTTTTTTTAGTCATGGCTTTCAGGTAGTCTGATCATTTTTAAATTTTCTCTCTTGGATATATTCTCCAGGTCAGTGGGTTTTTCAATGAGATATTTCACATTGTCTTCTTTTATTCTTTTGGTTCTGCTTCATAATTTCTTGATTTCTCATAAAGTCATTAGCTTCCATTTACTCTAATTTAATTTTTAAGGAATTATTTTCTTCAGTGATCATTTGGTCCTCCTTTTCCATTTGGCCAATTCTTTTTTTTAAGGCATTCTTCTCCTCATTGGCTTTTTGGAGCTCTTTTGCCATTTGGGTTATTTTATTTTTTAAAGTGTTACTTTCTTCAGGATTTGAGGGGGGGGTCTCCTTTAGTAAGTTGTTGACTCATTTTTCATGATTTTATTGCATCCTACTCATTTCTCTTCCCACTATTTCCTCTACTTTTCTCACTTGATTTTCCAAATCCTTTTGCAACTCTTCCATGGCCTGAGACCAATTCATATTTTTACTGGAGACTTTACATGTAGGATCTTCGACTTTTTGTCTTCTTCTGGTTGTGTGTTTTGATCTTTGTGGCCAAAGTAAGATTCTATAGATTGATTTTTTTACACTATTTGCTCATTTCTCCAAACCAATTGACTTTTTAGCTCTTTGTCAAGGCAGGACTCTGCTTCCAGAGTGTAGACTACCCTGTCCCAAGTTTCAGGGGTTTTGTGCAGCTGTTCTCACAAATCCTTCTAAGCAACTGTAAATTTTCAATTCTTCTAAGGTTATATGATTAAAGGAGAGGTGTTTACTCCTCTCCTGGCCTATGCCCTAGCCCGTGAGTGACCTCAAAGCACTCTTTTCTACTTTGGAATTGTGAAGAGGATTCCTTGTCCACAGCAGCCACAAGCTCTTCCATGTCAGTGCTCCTCCTCACTCCAGGACTGCCACTCAAGACTGCAACCCAGATCCAAGCAGAGCAAAGCAGGAGAATCATGCCTCAGTTCCAGCAAAGAGATCCCTTTAATTCCCCTCTGATCAGCAGCTTGATCCCCCCATTCTCTGTGGTGCCTTGAGCTCTGGAAGCAGCAGCTGCTACTGCTGCTGCTGCCACTACTGACCTTCTACTTTGTCTTTGGCATTTTTGGGTAGAGAAGTCTGGAAATTGCCAGAAGTGCCAGTGATTCAGGGCCCTGAGGCCAGCTCTAGCTCGATCTGTCCTGAGTGGCCCATTTTAGACTGTGCGTTGCTCCTAGCCTGTCAGCCTTCCGGGTTGTGTTAGGCTGGAGATTTGTTTCATTCTATCATTGTGTGGCTTCTGTAGCTCTAGAATTTGTTTAGAGTCATTTTTACAGGTATTTGGAATGCTTTAGGGGAGCTCAAGCAAGTCCCTGCTTTTACTCCACCATCTTGGCTCCCCCCAACACCCACAACACTAATTCTTATAATATGATACCTTGACGTTAATTTTCTCTGTAATTTTTTATCTATATGTGTCGTTTACCCATGTTATCTTTATTCCTTTAATATCATTCTTTGACTTGTTTTCTCTCTTTTTGAGTTAGATATAAAGTGCCAAATAAAATAAATCTCTACTATAACTATGGTTGCAAATGCGTGTCTCATTTTTCACTCTGAGTTCATAACCTCTCTATTAGTAGTTGGGTAAAGGATTCCATAGCTGGCCCTTTGTCAAGATTCAAAATTTAATAAGTATATATTAAAGATCTTTTACATGCCAGGCACAGTAATGAGCACAATGGAAAAATGGTTGTTCATTAGATTGATCAGAGTTCTTAAGTCATTGAAAATCATTTTCCTTTGCAATATTGGATCCTTGACATATTTCCAGTACTTTTAAAAAATAACATTTTACTTTTCCCCAATTACACAACAAGAAAATTTTCAACATTCTCTTTTATGAGCTTTTGAGTGCCAAATGCTTCTCCCTCCTTCCTGTCCCCTCTCTGAAAATGGTAGGCAGTTTGTTATAGTTTATAATTTAATATCATGTAAAAATATTTCCATATTAGTTACAATTATAAAAGAAGAAACACATTGAAAAAAGAAGAGAAAGAAAAAAGTAAGTGAAAAAGATATCCATCAATCAGCACTCAGAATCCATCAGTTCTTTATTTGGATATGGATAACATTTTCCTTCATGAGTCCTTTGTATTTGTCTTGAATCACTATGTTGCTAAGAAGAGCTGAGTCATGCACAGTTGATCATCACACGATGTTGCTGATACCATGTTTTTCACAATGTTTTCTTGGTTCTGCTCATTTCACTTTGCATCAGTTCCTACGAATCTTTCCAGGTTTTCCTGAAATCTTCCTCTTCATCAGTTCTTATTTCAAATAGTATTCCATTATATTCATTCACCACAGCTTGCTCATTCCATAATTGATGGGCATCCCCTCAGTTTCCAACATTTTGCCATGATAGAAAGAGTTGCTATAGTTTTGCAAATATAGGTCCTTTTCCTTTTTTTTGTGATCTCTTTGGGATACAGATCTAGTAGTGGTATTGTTAGATCAAAGAGTATGCACAGTTTCATTGGGATATAGTTCCAAAGTACTCTCCACAATGGTTAGATAAGTTCATAACTCCACCAACAGCACATCGGTGTCCCAGTTTTCCCATATCCTCTTCCACAGCCTTTTTTTGCCACATTAGCCCATTTGATGGGTGTGAGGTGGTACCTCAGAGTTGTTTTAATTTGGATTTCTCTAGTGAAAAGTGATTGAGAGCACTTCTTCATATTCATATAGTTACTTTTGATTTCTTCATCCGAAAACTGCCTATTCACAACCTTTAACCATTTGTCAATTGAGGGATTATTTGCATTCTTATAAATTTGACTCAGTTTTTTATATATTTAAGAAATGAGGCCTTTATCAGAGACACTTGCTGTAAAGATTGTTTGCCAGCTTTCTGCTTTCCTTCTAATCCTTGTGTTGCTTTTGTTTGTACAAAAGATTTTTTATTTAATATGATCAAAATTGTCTATTCTATATTTTGTAATGCTCTATATCTCTTGTTTGGTCATTAATTCTTCCCCTCCCCATAGATCTCAGAGGTAGACTACTCCTTGCTCTTCTAATTTAACTGCTTCATTTTTTTAGGATACCTTTTAACAAGATACAGTTTGCTTCCTTATCTTTTGCTACTAGGTGCTTAAGCCCCAGGGCCCCAAACAAGGTAAAAACAACCTGGTAGCAGCTGCTGTAAGCTGCTGAACCAGACCAGCAACAAGAGCTGCCAACACAGGTTGTTTAATCTGCTTTTCTAACGAAAGGAACTTTAAGGGTTTAACAATCTCACTTTAATCAAACATACACATATCATTCACTTAGTTCAAGAGGAGAGGCCAGCACCTTTGAACTTCAGAGCAAATACATATAGAAATTACAAACAGAAAACATCAACAGATCAAATAACACAATTCCGCAGACAGGCTTTGTCTAATCAAGATATCAAATACATAGTTACCAAAAAGAGAAGCACCAACATCAGCATTTTCTTCAAAGCTGGGGTGGGGGCTCCAGTGGCTACCCAGAGTCTCCGCATCAATACTCTTCCAGTAAGTGAGAGCCCCAGAGAAAATGCTAACCTTTGAGTTTATATACTCTTTTCAAGGCCTGAAGGCTTCAAACCTAATCAGAAAAAGAGTGTGGGCCTTGGGCTCCAGCTAGCAAGGTTTAATCAAAGGCACTTGATTACTTTAGTATTCCAAAAGAGAAAACACTAAAAAAGTCCCACCTTAATTAATATTACACTTCACCCCTTTCCAGGATCCTTGGCTTTAACCAATTTAAATAACCATGGATCCTAGAACAAATAGAGGCATTATACATAGTGATCCAATCAGGGAACTAAAGTATAACATTCACAACATAACAAAACATCATTTGATTTCATACCCCAAAATACTTGTTTACAATACACCACCCAAAGCAAGTTATGATCTTCTTTAGTAAATACAGAATGTCCAAGTAAAGTCTTTCTTGAGGGTATGTCCTTTTCCACACACTGCCATTGCAGGCTTCCTCCTGGCACCCTCAGGTACCGGCACACTTTAATTAGCAAAGTCCCAACACAAACAAAAAAGTCCAAATAAAGTTCTCTTGGAGATGTGTCCTTCTCCCCACACTGCTCTAGCACCCTGCTTCCAAGTCCTGAGAGGCAGCTGGGCAACAAAGCCAATAGGGTGGGGTGCTTGTGGGGTCTATGGCACTTCTCTCCACCCACCATAGTCAATTCCACCCTCCCCCTGGGTCCCTAACCATTCCAGAAGAAGTCAGCAAAGAAGTAAACGCAGCCGTTGCTGCAAATTTTCCATCTTACCCCAGGGCTGTGATACTGTGTTTTAGTCTCCTTGCTGTTATGATGAGGTGGACTCACTGTTTTTGGAATACAATTATTGCTATGTCGAATTGGGGTTATTGGTTCTGGGATTTGATCCTCTGGTGTCTGAATAAATGTTTTACTTTTTCTGCCTTCTATACAGAGAATATCTTTTACTTTGCAATTCCAAACTATACAGGCATATTCATGCTCACAATTGATATCATGAATTTTGTTTTACTTATACAGTCTGCACCCCTGTTTATTTGGTCTCCTCCCTTCCTCCCTTCCTGTCAGGTAAGATAGATTTCTATATTTAACTAATTGTGTATGTGATTCCCTTTTCAAGCTAATATTGATGAGAATAAGGGTCAAATGATAGTTTTTGTCCACGCTCCCATCTTCCCCCACACTGTTATAGGTCTTTCATATCTCTTCATGTGAAATAATTTGCCCCATTCTAACTCTGCCTTCCTTCTGCATCCATTGTACTCCTTTTTCTCATCCCTTAATTTTTTTTGTCATTCCCTCAAATTCACCTTATGCCAATACTTTCTGTCTATGTATATTTCTAGCTGTACAATTTTAAAAATAATTACAAGTATCATCTTCCTGTGTAGGTATATAGATGGTTTATTTCTATTGAATGCCCTGTTTTGTTTCCCACTTCTCCTGGGTCTTGAAATGAAGGTCAAACTTTTGGTTTAGTTCCAGTCTCCTTATGAAAGCTTGAAATCCTTGTATTTCATTGAATGATCATTTTATCCCCTTCATATACTGTGCTTAATTTTGCCAGGTAAGTATTCTTGGTTGTAGTCCTAGCTCTTTCAACTTCTCTAATATCATGTTCCATGACCTCAGATCCTTTGATATCACAACTGCCATGTCTTGTTTGATCCTGATTGTGACTCCCAAATATTTGAATTGTTTCTTTCTGGCCACTTGAAGTCTTTTTGCCTTGACCCGATAGTTCTGCAACTTGGCTATCCTATTATTCAGAGTTTTTATTTTGAGATTTCTTTCCTGAGGTGATTGGTGATATTTTTTTTCAATTCCTATTTTGCCCTCTGGTTCTAGGACATCAGGGCAGTTTTCTTTGATAATTTCTTGAAATATTCTGCCCAGGTGCTCCTGTTGATTATGGCTTTCTGGTAATCCAATAATTCTGACATTGTCTCTCCTAGATGTATTTTTCAGGTAAATTGTTGTTTTTTTTTTCCCATGGGGTATTTTCCTTTTTTTCCATTTTTTCATTCTTTGAATTTATTTGATAGATTCTTGATGTTTCTTAGAGTCATTAACTTTCACTTCCCCAGTTCTAACATTTAAGGTAATGTTTCTTAAATTAACTTTTTTACTTTCTTTTCCATTTTATCCAATGGTACTTTTTAAAGAGTTGTTTTCTTCAGTGAATTTTTGTATCTCCTTTTCCATTCAGTCAATTTGATTTTTTTAAGCAAACTCTTTTCCCATAATTCTCTTGCATCACTCTCATTCTGACATTGTCCTATTCTGAGTTTTTTTATCTTCCTTGTCACCATAATAACTTCCATTGTCAGATTCTTTTTTAGCTACTTCTTTCTTGCTACCCCTTTTTTGGGGGGGGTGCTTTTCCCATTTTTTAAAATTGAGTTCTACACCCAGTGTGGCAGGGCACTATCTTAGGCTAATCTTTTCAATGGCCGAAGACCCTGTCTGGTTACTGGGTGCTGATGTGGCATTGTCCTGAAGCCCCTGGTGCTGTGAAAAGGGGTGGTGTGAGTCATGGCTGATGCTGCTGGAGGTGCTGGGGATCTTGCATCATACTTGTGGAGCTGGGGTCTTAGTGGTGGTGTCTGATAGGTGTTAAGGCCTGATGGGATGTTTCTGTTTCCCCAGGGCTACACAGAGGCATGTCAAGGTCTAGCTGCTGGAGGACTCGTATCTTCCCATGGCTATGCTGATGCATGCAATAGTTCTCAGATTGGAATATCTGGCTATGCTAAGGCACACAGGGGTCCTGGTGTTGTTGTTTTCCTGTTCCCACACTGGGAGTCAGGATCTTTCACTGGTTTGCCTGAGGTGGGGCCTGGTCCTTGCCTGCTGAGCCACTTCCTGTTCTGGAATGTCTTCTCCTCTCACCGAGGTGAGACTGACCCCTCCCACTGATTTTCCAAGTTTCTTGGGCTAAAAGATTGTTTCACCTCACCTTTTTGCCGGTCCAGCCAGTCCAGGACTTGCCCTGGGCCACTATTTTATGGTTCTTTGGAGGCAAAGGTGGAGAATTTCAGGGATTTACTGCTTACTCTGCCATCCTGCCTCTTGAATTAACTTCATTTTTCAGGTCTTTTTATAAAATTTCACATTCCTTACATTTTTCCCCGTTTCTCCCAGTAGCAGAAATTTTTCTATATTTTTTATTGTCTTATAGATTGCTTTATATGTGTTCAAATTTAATTTTTAAAGAATACGTGGCCAGGATATAGTTTGTACTACCTTTACCAAGTTAGTAAATGTCTCCAGGTCCCAGGATTTCTACAAATGATGTTCCTACACCAAGATTTTCTTTCCATTGTGTCTACAGGCTTCTGGATATTGCTTTGTGCAGATCTACTCTGGAAAAATACACTAACTGTAATTTCTCCTTGAATTTCTTGATCCTTGCTCAGTCAGGTGTGCCTTTTTTATTTTGCTAGAGTATTTGTGTGAGAGTTTGTTCTCCTCCCCTAAATTCAACCATTTTCCAAACTAAAAAATTGAAAATATTAAATTTGGAGATATGTGGAAGATGAATTGAAGAAATTAGGAGCCTGAGACAGGGAGTTCAATTGGGAAGTTATTCCAATAATCCAGACAAATAAAATAAAAGTTTTAACTAGGTTAATATCTGTGTGAATGCAAAGAAATAGGAAGATGTGAGATATTTCGTGAAGGTAGAGTTGACAAGATTTAGCAAGTGATTGGATATGATGAGTAATGGAGAGAATAAAGGATAACACTAAGGTTGCAAACCTCAGTAACTGTAAAGATGGTAATACCCCCAATGGACATGGAACAGGAAGAAAACAGAGGTTTTTTTTTTGGGGGGGTGGTATAATGAGCTTGCTTTTAGACATACTGAACTGAGATGTCTATGGTGCATACAATTGTGAATATCTAATAGATAGTTAGAGATGGAGTTCTGACCAGAGTTAAGGAGAGGGATGGAGAACTGACAATATAAATCTATTATTTGTATGCATGAAATTAAGAGTTGAATAGATGGGAGTTAAGTGAGTCTAGCAAGAGAAGAGTAGTCTAAGACACAGAATTTTTCACTTACACATGGTGGAGTAGAAAAGGATGATGATCCTGTAAATAGTAATGAGAAGTAGAAGCTGGTCAGGTAAGAGAAAAAAGACTGTCTTGATTTCCCAAGGGAAAAGGGATGTCTAGGTGGAGAGAATGGGAGGAAGGAGTGGTAAACCATATTAAATGCTGAGGAGTCATTGAGAAGAACAAGGACTAAGAAAAGATCATTGGAAAATGTCCATGAATAAATCATTGGTATCATTAGAAAGAGAAATTTTAGTTGAGTGATGAGATCAGAAGCCAAATTGAAATGGGTTGTGAAAGAAGGAATAAAGGCTTAGGAGGTCTTTCCAAAATGATCCCAGGATAATGTATTAGGAAAAGCAATTAAAGATTTCTTTTCCATCTGTCAAAAAAAAAAAAACACAAGTTCAGTGCAACCCCAGAGTGGCTAAAATTTTAATCACAGCTTACATATTTTTCAATGGAAAGAGGAACTGGAAAAGTTTGTAAATCTATGAAACCAAATGAGGAGGTATCTCTATAAATTAATTAAACTATTAAAATATATGCACACAAAAAATGAATTGTGAAATAAGTGTTAGGGAAGAAAACACAGGTAACAAATGACTAGTAGCTTATGAGTTCAGTTGTGAAATGGAGGAAAGTTAGAGGATGGTAAATTAAAGTGTTTGTTGTCGTTATCATTTTTATTTTGTTCAATTTTTAAGCATGAGTGAAAGCTAGGGATGTGGATGAGAAAAGTTTGAAAATTAGGGGGAGAGAGAGTGAGAGGTGTTTGAAGAGTCAAGATCCCAGAAGAGTGAATGGATAGGATGAAAGGCAAAGTAGATGAGAAGGAAGTACATTTTAGGCATGGCTGACAGTCTTGTGAAGGTTTGATAGAATGCTGACTCCAGGCTTGTTGGCCAGTTTAGCCATAATTTAGAGTTTATATAAGAGAATGATATGAAGTAAATCTGGAAATATTGAAGTCAGACTTTAGAGGTTTTAAATGCCATGATACAATTAAGTGGCTTTCTTCAACGACCTTTACTTGACTGCTTGCTATATGTTTCCTATGTTTGAAAGAAATTGTACTCATATTCTTCAATTAGCTGTGATGCAATAATCCAATCTGGCTATGTAATGTATTAAAAAGTGGAGACCACAATATTGATAATAAGATAGTGAAATAACATAATGGTAAAGTGAGTTAAGGTTATGTTTTATCTTAGATCACTTTTTAAAGTAAAAAAGCTGGGGGCTGAGCCAAGATGGTGGCTGGAAAGCAGGGATTAGTGTGAGTTCCCTCCAAGTCCCTCCAAAAACCTATAAAAATGTCTCTGAACCAGTTCTAGAACTGCAGAACCTACAAAACAGCAGAGGGAAGCAAGGCTCCAGCCCAGGACAGCCTGGATGGTGTCTGGATTAAGTCTATCCTGCACAGAGCTGGGAACAGAGCAGAGTGGAGCAGAGCCGAGCGTTGGGGGCATGGACCAACCAGACCAGGACCTGGGCGGAGCAGGCCCTAGCGTCCTGAATCAATTTGCTGTGGCAGTTGCCAGACTTCTCAACTCACAAACACCAAAGACAACAGAGAAGGTTAGTGGGAAAAGCTGCTGGGACAGGGAGTTTGGGGTTCAGCCACCTCCCTGGGGGCAGCTGAGGTGGGGCAGCTAAAGAACTACAGCTGCAGTTGCTTCTGGCC
>JAQQSZ010019236.1:0-10409 GCA_028646595.1 Phalanger gymnotis
GCCAGTTACTGCTTTCCAATCGCCATCTTGGCTCCGCCCCCCCATGGTTTTCTTGAATCACTCTCATTTCTCTTCCCAATTTTTCCTCTACTTCTCTTACTTGCTTTTTCCAAATCCTTTTTGAACTCTTCTGTGGCTTGAGACCAATTCATATTTTTCTTGGGGCTTTTGATGTGGGCTCTTTGACTTTGTTGACTTCTTCTGGCTATATGTTTTGATCTTCTTTGTCAACAAAAACCAAGTCCTTTTATGCTGCTTGTTCATTTTCCCAGCCAACTACTTGACCCTTGAGCTTTTTGTCAGGGTATTACTGCCTTCAGAGTGGCAAGTGCTTTGTCCCAAGCTTCATGGGTCTTGCATTGCTGTTTTCAGAGATACTTCTACACAGCAAGCTGTCACACCAGTGCTCCTCCTCCCCCAAGAACCACAACCAGGACCATGACCCAGATCCAAGCAGGACAAAGCAAGAGAACCTTGCCTCACTGCCAAAAAAGCTCTCCTTGCACTCCCGCTCTGATCTGCTGCTTGATTCCCCCCACCAGATGGGCCTGTGGCCAAAAGCAGCCATAGCTGCAGCTCTGGAAGCAGTTGCAGGAGCTTCTTTCTCTTGCCAATGCCACTCCACTACCTCCACTGCCCCAGGGACTGGGGCTGGACCACACACCCCTCTGACTCTGATCCAACTGTTTTCCCACTGACCTGCTAAGTTTTCTTTGGTGTTTGTGGGTTGAGAAGTCTAGTAACTGCTACAGCTCAGTGATTCGTGGCCTTAAGACCTGCTCTGCCTCATCTATTCCTGGCATGGTCATTCCTAGCATAGTCAATGCTGGGCTGCTCTCTGCTCCCAGTACAGTGTGACAGACCTTTCCCAGCAACCATCTAGGCAGTCCTATGCTGGAGACCTGCTTCTCTCTGTTATTTCATGGGTTCTGTAGCTCTAGAATTTGTTCAGAGCCATTTTTTACAGGTGTTTTGAGGATTTGGGAGAGAACTTGAGACCCTGTTTTCCAGATGCCATCTTGTCTCCACCTCCCCACCCCACATTTTCTTTCAATGCATTCAAAAATTATTCTTTGAAGCAATACACGCTTTTCATCAGAATGTTAATGGAGTACATGACACCTCCACCCCAAAAGTCAAGAACCTCTGCCTTAGAAATTCCTACTCCTCTTACCAGGATTGTTTATTGTGCAGAGGTGTGTTGGTTGTTGTTAAGCTTTATTAATTTAGCTAAAGAGTTCTCCATTGTTTTGCTAAATAGGACTGCAAATGCCATGTGAGTGTGCTAAACAGAGGTATAGGAAAGTAGCTTTGAACAAAATTTTGTATTTCATTGAATAGACAAACTGAGTCTCTATTTCTAGCTTGATGGTTAAGAAGACTATTTGAGGTCACATTTTATGAGTCATTTATCCTAAGCATGTTTCATAATGTTATAAAAAACAAAAGTGAGATGGAACTTGGGATTTTTTTGTCTGCCTCTTACACCATTTGTACCAATCCTATGTTCTGACTGGTTGTAATAACCAGCTGTGGCTACTAGAAGTGATCTCTCTGCATGCCCAAGGTTAATCAGATTCTCTTCCCCAACTGACTCCCGAACACTTCTTGTTTCTCCTACATCATATTAACTTCTTGTAGTGGCACACTGAGTCAACTCCAAATGAAGCCTTTTCTCAAAGACACTTAGGCAGAGACTCAAAGACTCGTAGGCAGAGAACAAAAGGAAATGTTTTGCTTTTAGGAATATATCTAGTTTTCAGAAAGCATAATATGGACTGCTTCAAAAATCTCATTTTCTGATGCCTCAAGATTTCCAGAGGGACTTTTCAGTGACTTGTTTCACCACCCTCCTCCAAAAAAAATCTCTCCCAATTCCAGGAAATTGGGCAACTAATGATGCAGTTTATTTCAGTGATGTTTTACTAGAGAACCGCAACATTTGGTAGTTTATGATGTGCAGCTATGCATGAGAGAGAAAGAGAGAGAGAGAGAGTCAGAGAGAGAGAGGCAGAGAGAGACACAGAGGTATAGAGAGAGACATAAAGGGATAGAGAGAGACGCAGAGGGATAGAGAGAAACACAGAGAGAGAGAGACAGAGACAGAGACAGACAGAGACAGAGAGACAGAGACACAGAAAGAGACAGAGATAGAGTATGGACTACTAAAGATACAGTGGGAATGTAATTTGATATTTAAAACACAATATTTTTAATAAAAATAATACCTTACAATTGCAATACCTTATACTATACAAACTTTGCATAGTTTAAAAATTCCACTCACATATGTGTGACACCATTTGATACAAACAATTCATGAGACTTCTAACAAGATGATGGAATAAGACTTTGTGTCTCAGCCTAACTCTCAAATCCACCATGTCAAAACAAGAAATGCATGAAATTAAAGAAGTGAAATTACTAGAAGGAAAAAAAGGAAAGTAAACATACCCTTACACAGTAAGACCTTCTGAAATTAGAAACAGAAAGGGGTGTGATTGTCTAATTCTCCCTGGGTCATCTAGAATGCTCTGGTGCCAATATAGGGATGCTGAGGGCTCTGAGTTTCAAGCTCTGACTTCCACAACTTTTCTCCATTTCTCTTAAAATTTTCCATTGTCGGTGACCTAGTTTACCCTTCTCCTCCCTTCCTAGGGGTAGGGCTAGAGATGGGATTTGAATTTACCTAGCCTCAGCAACAGTTAAGATGGATCAGAGGGTAGAGAGAAGGAGGAGTAGCAGTTTTTAAAGGGGGAAGGAGCTTCCACACAGAGAAAGGAGATACCAACTCAACTACTATCATTTTTGCTTCATGTTCCAAATGGCAGGATTTCATTGAGATGATTCACCATAATCTTTTAATGAAAGGGTGTCATCAGATTTATTTATCCTCAATGCACTAGAAAAGTGGATGGGAAGACACTAGCTAAAGAAGAATAGAATGTGGAGGAGATATACTCTCACCTAGGCTTGGCATGAAAAGAAATTAAAGTATGGCTTTGTTTTAATTTCTCATGCAATGATAGTGGTGGGGGAAATCACAAGGAGAAAGAATGTGTGTGGTACTATGAGAAATCAATTGAAGGACACTAAGGAACATTCATACAAAGAAGATGTATATGTCATGAGGATCTTGCATTGTTTTCCATGTAGAGGGTGTGTGGGTTCTTCAAGAAACCATTTTATTTGAACAAGACGTTCAGGCCTGCATTTTATCCCAAAGGAAGCATTCAGTAGAACTCTAAGGAACATTGAGAATGGAGGGAAGGTAAATAGGAGGAAACAGACAAAAGTTAGAGTGTAGAGGCCTTACAATAGGCAGTGAATAAGAGGTTATATAGTAAGATTGGGGCCATTGAAATGGCATATGGAGATTTCCATCACACTACAATTCCCACTTCCTTTTTTTTTTAAATTAGATTCATCAAATGACCCTTAAAAGCAGAAAAAGAGAATGAACAATGAAACAGGGACACAGAGAGACAGAGTCAAACACAAACAGAGCTGCAGTGACAGAGACTGACGCAGAGCAGGAGAGGAAGACAAGAAAGAGGAAGAGGTGATGGTAGAGGAGATCTACAATTACACTAATAGATGAACTACTCAGAGGTACGAGCAAGGCTTTTGCCTCACTTTTTAAGTTGTTGTTCAGTCATTTTAGCCATGTCTGACCCAACTGGAGGTTTTCTTGGCAAAGACACTGGAGTGGTTTGCCTTATCCTCCTCCAGGTCATTTTACAGAAGAGGAAACTGAGACAAACAGGATTAAGTGACTTTCCCAGGGTCACACAGCTACTCAGTGTTTGAGGCCACATTTGAAATCAAGTCTACCTGAGTGTCATCTAGTTATCATTGTGTCATCTAGGTGCCCTATTTTGAAATAGGGATATTGAAAAAATGAAGAAAATATGTAAGTATAAAGACTATGAATGAGAGACCAGATCTCCTAATAGCCCAGACAGAAAAAGAATGAAAATAAGTGAACACTTCTCAGGGGAAAAATAAGAGTCATAAATATGACTCAATTTAAGAAAGTAGATGGGAGAAAGAATATTCTTAGCCATACTTTTGCTTGGGCTGGAAAAGGGAAAATTTTTTTAAAAATGAGGAAAAAATAATAACTAAAAAGAAAAAAAATAATACCAGTGAACTCAAGGAATGTGGGACAGGACAGGGTAATGGGAGAAAAAGAGGGTGGAAGAGACTGGTATCAAATTAGTGTAAGCAAAGCTCATCAAAACAAAAGAATTAAAAGGAAAATTCCTAAACATAACAATTATAACCTTAAATGTGAATGAACTATACTCCTTAATAAATGGAAAGAGTGGCAGAAAGAATGAAAAACACAACCCAATAATTTGTGGCACATAAGAAACACATTCAAAAATAAAAGAACAGAGAAAGTGAAAATTAGGGGTTGGAAGTAAATTTACCATGCTTCAAGAGATTCCAAAAAAAGGAGATACAAACATGATTTTTAGATAAGGCAGCAAAAAAAATTTTCAACAGCAAAGGAAAAAAAGAGGGAGATTACATTATGCCAAAGGCACCATTGACAATGAAACACTATATGAATACTTAAGTAAAATGTTGTTTCATTAGTTTAGGTAAGATCTTGCATGGGAATTCTCTATTAAACCTAGACTGTAACCAGTCTGACTCAACATGTCAGTCTTGAGGGACATAAAGACTAAGTACATTGACCAGTTAGTGTCAGAGGCAATATTTGTTTCCATTTTTTGAATTCTTGACACTAAGTGTAGTGATATGCCATATTCCCTCTTCTATTCCCTCTCCTCCCTGTATTGTTTGCGTGTATAAAGAAATACAATTCTGACTATATAAAAGCTTAAAAAAGAGAATTTTGCACAAGCAAAATCAGTGTAACCAGAATAATAAAAAGAAGAGTCAGATAGGAACATATTATCTTTGCTACAATTATCTTTGCTAAAATTCTGATAGACAAGATACATAGGAAATTGGCACAAGTATACAAGGCTGGTACCCATTACCCTATAGTTATGCAGTCAAAAAATGTAGCAATAGATGTTAAGAGAAGAAATGAACAATTTAGAACCAATGAAATTATTGTTTAGCCATTCTTACTAAGAGAAATTAAAGTTTCAAAAAATCTGAGGTTCTATCTCACATTCTTCAAATCGTCAGAGATGCAAAATGACACAAATAGTAAATATTGGAAGGGCTGTGAAAAGATAGGCCCACCAATGTAGCATTTGTGAAGCTTTCAGTTAATCCAGGTTCTCTCACAATTTAGAATTGCTTGTTAAAAGTTATACCCTTTGACTCAATGTCCCCACCTGTAAATTCCCAAGGACCAAAAAGGAAGGCAAAGATAGGAAAAAACATATTCATACTGGCACTTTTATGGTAGCAAAAAAAAAAAAAAGGAAACAAAAATCAGTCCCAGTTAATTATGGAATTGCAGAACCAATTGTGATATGTGAATGTGATTAAATATTAACAGATCCTAAGAAACCATCAATAAAAGGAGTTGGGGAGGGCAGGATCATGGGAAGAACTGAAAGAACTGATGCAGACTGAAGAAACAGAAGAATAACATATGCAATGATTAAAATAACAGAAATAAAAGCAACATTTAAAGGCATTTGTAATCATCAGTCTTGATCCTAACAAACAGTTGAGGAAACATACTACTTCTCTCATCTTGGTAGGTGGGACAGTAGTCAGAGCACAGGACTGGAGTCAAGAACTGAATTCGAATCTGGCCCCAGCTTCTTGCTGTGTAACTCTGAGCAAGTAAATTAACCTCAGTTTCCTCATTTCTAAAATGGAGATAATAAATGCACCTACCTCAAAGTGTTACAAGGATAAAATAACATGATATTTCTAATATTTTCTGCAGACTACAAGTCACATAACCTCTTGGCAAGTCACTTATTCAACCTCCGACTGCCTCAGTTTCTCCATCTCTAAAATGGAGATAATAAGAACAACCTACCTCTCAGGGTTGTTGTGAAACTATAATGAGATAATATAAAGTATTCTCTGAATCATCAAGCCCTATGCAAATGAAGTTTTTATTATCGGTGCAGCAGAGGGCTGTGAACACAGGATTGAATTCTCGGTCAGACATTGCATTTTCAGTTGTTTTGCTTAACTCTTTTTTCTTTGCTACAAAGGAGGATTCAGCAGAAGTATACAAAGAAACCATAGTGCTGTAAGAAAAGCGCTAATGACATTTTACAAACACAATAGAAATGGCTACTCTGTTCAAAACATCATTATAAGCTCTGGAGATGCAAAATCAAAAATGAAACAACCCTTGCCCATATGAAGCTTATGTTCTACTGCAGAGGGAGAAATACTATGTATAACAGAAGATAAACTGAGTGAGGAAGGCTTTACAGAGGACAGAGGAGTGGAAGCATTCCATTAGGGTTAAGTAACAAATCAACGTTATGAAACACAATACAATCAATCACAAAGGGATCTGGGAGTTACCATGAGTACGTGATCAGAGGTCCAGGTGGTGACTGTGTTTGAGGGCAGTTACTGAAGCTCATAGAAGTTCTTATGCGTGACTGTGTGGGCCAGAATAAGACTGATCAGTTAGAGTAAAGGAAAAATACCTGGATGTTCAGGAGTACCCCAGGTGGTCTTCACAAATGACCAAGAATTGATCGGCCCAACAATTACCAAAACATAAGGAATGTGTTTGTAGAGATTTTCTGAAAGATTCCATCAGAATCAATATAGAAGTCACATGTTCGTGTCATGTTCAGTTACCCAAGTTAGCATGTGCATTATGAAGAGAAAAAATGATATTCTGGAATTTGACCAAAAGATAAAGGTTATTATCTAATATTATCTACTTTACAAGGTAAGTGCCACATCTAAGCTAATGTGTTATGGGTAGAGTTTGAACCTCAAGGTCCTGACTCCAGGTTCATTAAAATTTCTATAAGGATAAGTATATAAAGTATAATGAATCAATAAACATTTGTGAAGCACCTACTATGTCCCAGACACTGTGCTAAGAACTGGGGATACAAAGAGGCAAGAGACAGCCCCTGCCCTCAAAGAGTTTACCATCTAATGGATAAAAAATAAGTGTTTCAAAAAACTACCTAGAGGTTTTCTGACATAATGATAATAGGCCTCATATAGCACTTTAAGGTTTACAAAATATTTTTACATGTATAATCTCATTTGATCCTCAGAAAAACCCTGTTAGTCTCTAACCCTTCCTTTCACAGCTAAGGATAAGTGACTTACCGAGTATTTTGTAATCAAGAAGCGATATAATTGTATGGCTCTAAAGTTGGCCATTAGTGGTCTTCAGTTTTCCAGGAGGAAAAAAAGAAAAACAAATAGTCTCTAGAGAGCATGGTTTTACCTGGAGAGACAATCCAATTCTTTCAGAGAACTTAATCATAAAACTTACTCCTAAATCCAAGCTTGCCAGTGGCAAAATTCTGCTTTTATTTGTTCATTCCCAGTATCTGCACTAAGCCCTCAAATCACTGGGAAGTATGTTTAGACAAGCAGAGCTTGCTGGAAACTAAAATTACAAATAAGATGCAGTCAGTAGACTAGGAGGCAAACTTTTAAGGATTATTTCCTTGGTTTTTCTTTTGCGTATTCTTGCCTTGTATCCCTAGACTTCCTAATATTGTTTCTGCCTATTTATTTTTTTGCAGAAAATATTTTTGACAAGCTATATGCTATATATTTTATACATATATACACATGTATATATATGCATATATTTTACATATATATATTATTTACACACCACACAGGATTTACATTATATAAACATGTATACATATATACATAAAATACATATATTTTATATTTCATTTGTGTTTTATTTACCTCTTATATGTGCATTTTTGTTTTATATAACTACTATTCAGATGATTATCCAAAGATTCCATGCTAAGAATTGTCCACGTAGTTCAGTGCAACGAAACCATCTGATGTAAGGTTAGGCATTTGGTGTCACAGTGGTGGACTTGGAATCAGGAAGGTCTGAGTTCAGATCCCAATACAGACTCCTACTAGCTTTGCAACCCTGAGAGGGTCACTTACCCTTTCTCAGTATTAGTTTCCACATCTATAAAATGGGGGTGTTGATAGTACCTAGCTCCCAGGGTTATTGTGAGAATCAAATGATATAACATGTGGAAAGTGTACTCTGCAAACCTTAAAGTGCATAATTGTATTTTCATTATGATACTGTTTTCTTTTTTCGCCTGAGATCATGTTATCCAGGAATGTTCAGCGTATGAAACTTGGGCTAGCTAATTTGAAAACATGGAGTTCACAGTAAACAGATGCAATGAAACTCTCCCTTGTGGAATTAATTCCAGGGTACCTTGGGGGAAAGAGGAGACCTTGGAGCTGCTGAAATGTCCCTTGATGATAAGACTGCAAGATCACTGCAGCAGCAAAGCAGAAGCTAGCTGGAGAGAGAGAGAGAGAGAGAGAGAGAGAGCTGAAACCATATTTACTTTCAGACCACTGGGAGAGACTTTGTAGTTGCCTCAAGGAGAGGCTGTTATTTTATAATCCATTAATCACTGAGTATGAGAGGGTTCCAGCAGAGGCCAAAAGAGATGCACAGGTCAGCGAACTAGCAGCCAGCCAGGCCCATCACATGGGTGCTGGTCATTAGTCACTGTAACTGCTTTGGCTTACAGGTGCCCTCTGCTTTAAAGGAAAGGACCCTGGCCCATCTTTGGATGTAATCATTCCATGCAAAGAGTCTATTTACCCAGATTTTGAAAGTCATAAGAACTGAGAGGGATTGAAGAGATAATTATCAAATCAAGATATGTAATAATGTTCCCTTTCCTTACATAATTACCAGTCGACAATGCAAACACACACACAAATGCATACAGCCTAAGATCTGGCAGGATAATTATCACCCAGGGCAGTTTTAAAAAATCTTATCTATTCCTTCTGTCAGGCCCATTTTTTCCCATAGTTGTCCCCTTTTGTCTCCTCCTTTATCAAGTCTGAAGGCTTTGGCTGTAAGCACTTAATTATTGAACATGCACAAGATGGCACAATTCATTTTAATGCAATTCTACTCCATTTAGTTTATTTCAGTTCAATTCCAAAAGCAATTAAATATCTCCTATGTGCTGTGTACTATCTCAGGCACAGTTCTGGGTGATGAGGATACGAGAACAAATGTCAGAAGCAATACCTGACCTCAAGGAGGTTACTACATTCTACTGGGAGGATACAGCATGTACACAAAGAAGTGTATATACACAGCCATATAGACACATTTTATGTACACATTCAACACAATCTATACTTGTATGTATTGTGTATATATGTATATACACATCAACATAAGCAGTTGACATATATCAGCATATCTGAATAGATACCCAGAAACCTACTTCATTCCAGGCACTATGATAGGCACTAGGTACACAAAGTTAAAAGAAAATAGTCCCTGCTCTCTAAGATGATATATTTTATACAGAAAATAAATAAAAAGGACATATGAAATACAAAGTATATAAATACACACACACACATATACACACAGCACTATCTGCATCCAGATACTGAATAAGAACTGATAAGTATATATAGAATAATTTTACATACATACATGCACACTCATATAACCCATATACACAGAGACTCCTATTTGTTTCTAGTAATGACTATCTCTAGGGTGAGGGAAGAAATTTACATTATAACTTTGTTATATATTTAAAAGGAATAGCAAGTTGCATATAATAAATTTATACTTTCATGTGCAATTATCTTTTTCATTATACTATGTTATGGAAATGCTTGTTTTATTCCATAAATTAAAAATAAAATAAAATAAATGAAAAAAAAGATAAAAAGACAAGAAATACAAAATGATTTGAGGAGGCACTAGAAACTGTGGAATAAGGAAAATCTTCATATAGGAGGTGGCATTTGCACTAAGCCTTGAAGGAAACTAGGGAGTCCAAGAAAGAGAGGTAAGAAAAAGGGCCCCTTGATCCTAGGGGCAGAGCCAAGATGGCGGCTGGGAAGCAGTGACTGGCTTGAGCTCCCCACCAAGTCCCTCCAAAAACCCATAAAAAAATGGCTCTGAACCAATTCTGGAGCTGCAGAACCCACAAAGTGGCAGAGGGAAGCAGGGCTCCAGCCCAGGACAGCCTGGATGGTCTCTGGGTAAGGTCTGTCCCACACGGAGCTCCCAGCCCCCAGCTGAGGGGAGCAGAGCTGAGCCCAGAGCGCACAGCGCGAACAGACCAGACGCGGACCTACCAGACCAGGAGACGAGCAGAGAGTGCCCTGGCATCCTGAATTACTGAGCTGTGGCATACACCAGACCTCTCAACCCACCAAGAGCAAAGACATCAGAGAAGGTTAGTGGGAAAAGCTGCGGGACTGAG
>JAQQSZ010019237.1:0-10409 GCA_028646595.1 Phalanger gymnotis
GAGGGTGTTGAAATATAGGCACCTTACTTAATGCACTGTTGTTGTACTTATGAATTGGTATAACTATTGTAAAAAGCAAATTGGAATTTTTCAAATAAAGTGGCTACAATTTCCATACCCTTGAATGCAGAAATTCCAATGCTAGGTATCTACTCTAGGGAGGTCATTGTCAAAAAGAAGCGCTCCAAATATAACGCAATATTTATAGTGACAATTATTGTAGTGTCAAAGAAGTGGAAACAAAGAAGTTGCTTATTGATTAGAGAATGGCTAAAAAGGGTGGTACATAAATGTAATGAAATGTTATTGTGCTGTAAAAAGTAGTCAATATGCTGAATATATAGAAGCATGCAAGGACATAGCAACTCATAAAAAGTAAAACAATTAGGATCAGGAAAAAACATTAAAAGAGCACAACAATTTAAATGGAAAGAACTACCATAAAACAATCGAAACTTCAATTTGCAAAAATTATAAGGAACAATCTTGACACCAACAAAGTTATGAAATAATGCTTTGCCTTGTCCTCCTTTAACGAGGTTAGAGTCTCCAGATATAGAATACTGAATAGCGCGTCAGATTTTTTTTGGGGGGGGGGGGGGAAGAAGGTGATGTTATGATTGGTTTTAATTTTTTTTGTCTTCTTCCTCTTTATCTTATAAGGAATGACTCTGGGAAGGACTAGAGGGAGAAAGACAAGGTGAAATTAGGGTGATATGAAAGGAAAATATATAAACAAAAATCTATTTTTAAAATAATCCAAAATATAATTGGACTACTTACTACACGAGGAGTTTGAGCAAAGCCCTTCATAAATCTTAAAGTGCTACTATAGTGCTCAGGGACAAATAAATAGAGAACATGAGTGAGAGCTACACTTTCCAGGTTTAGATAATCAAGGGATGATTGCAGAGGTCATTACAGGTGAGTGAAATCAGGTCAACTAAAGTGGAGAGGCAGAGTTTTGCAAGACCTATTTATGGGGCTCTGATTAGATCAGCCTGCCCAGAGTGAAAAACTAATAGTGGGGAAAGGTGTGTGAATCCAAACCTGTTGATTCATTTTTCAGGTCATATTATTGAGGGCCATAATAATATATTGTCTTTATTCCCTAGTTAGGCCCACAGTAAACACATTCTTTCCATCCATCAATTAAGACCCAAATATATTTGCTGTTATCATTACATTTGTTATTTCAGTGCAGATCATTGTTCAATACAGAATGTGATTTCCTCGAAAGGAATGTTTCATTCTTTGAAGTTGCAACTCTAGTGCCTAGCACAGTGCCTTCATATAGTAGGAACTTAATAAATGTTTGTTGAATAATTGCTTAATTGAATGAAATTCCAAGCAAGGATTTCTATTGTGTAATTAAGACAAGCAACAGTACAAGCAAATTAAGATTGGGACATCCCTTCAGAGACTAGAAAATGCTTTTCAAAGAAAATGCACTCAAATTCAGAGTCAAGAAGGATTGCCAAGAAGAAGTCTGCTTTTCTTGGCATGACTCTAATGTGTAGGAGAGCCAGCGGATTCAAACCCTTATCTAAATATACAGATTTCATCTCAAGAGCATCCAATGTTCTGTAGCCTAAGCTATTCCTAGAGTTTCACAAATCTGTAATTCACACATCACTTCACTCCTTCTCCCCCCACCCCTTTTCTTGCTATTCATTAGAGAATGAGGAAGCACTTTTTGGAAATCAGAAAATAAAATATAGCAAAACATGATTTGGACCTTCCTTGTGTGGAGGGTACAATAACCACACTGACAAGCTAGACTGAATCTGAAGTGAAGGTTAGGGAACCAAGTCCCCAACAGTGTTTGGTATTGGGAGAAAACTGATGCCATCCATAGAAATATGCTGCACAGTCACACAGCACAAAAATGCACCATGAAAAGCAACACGTGTAAGAGTATCTTTATAACAGCTTTGGGCCTATGGATGCAAGTATGATTTACAGTGGCACTATTCCAGTTAATTAAATTTAAACATATGGCATTATGGAAACAAACTATTATGGTAATATTTAATACTAAAGTTAAACTAATGGCCACTTTGGGCAAAGCCATATGTCAATTGTCCATTATTCTTTATTTATGGTCTGACGGTTCCAGGTCTGGGATTCAAGGTAACATAATTCACTAGCAGGGATGGCTGTTCTGTTTTTATGCTGAAGGTAAAGCCTTGACTAAGAGGGAGGGATAATGGGAGGCAAGGTTTTTTTTTTTATTTTCACACCTGCATGACAATAGTAGGTTAATGAGTGTCTGTCTTCATCCCAAATATGTATTGAAGACAAGCATAAACCATTGATTAGAGCTCAACACAGACAGCAGAGTTTATTTTCAACAACTGCACAATGCATAGAAAGGTGGAATTGAATTCAAGAAAACCTGGGTTCAAGACTCAAGTCCTAATTCTGACACTATTTGGCACGCAACATGCAAGTCATTTCAATCTCTCAGTTCATCATATGAAAAACAGGGAGCATCATAATTTTATCACCTTCATCGTAAGGCTATTGTGAGGATCCAATGGATATAATGCATATAATGTTCTTCAGATCTTATTGTATTATATGTATGTATGAATATATATAAACACTATTAGCAGTATTATCATAGTTATTAACAATATCAATACCTTACCTTTCCAAACCTCTTTAAGGTTTTTCAAAGCACTTTCCTCACAATAACCCTGTGATGTTGTGATACAACTACAATGATCTCCATTTTACAGATGATAAAGCTGAACTCTACAAAGCTAAAATGACTTACCCAGCATAATAAGTAGTGCTTGATACAGGAATTAAACCCAGGTCTTCTTGCTCAGGATCTGAGAAATCATGACAAATAATGGATGGATATGTTCCACTGGCATCTTCATGATGTCAAAGGAAAGTAAGATAGGCCCCCAGTATGATAGGAGGACCCCTTGAGTCTAGTTAATAGGGTCACATGGTCATGGGTAAGAAGAGGCATTATTGAAAGTAATACACTTAGGGAAATCACAGATTCATTTGTATATTTGGGTAGCTGAGTATGAATCATGATGGACTTAGAGTAAGTTAACATTTACTGGGAAAGAGCCCACTCTTTGGAAATGGCATGGAATAGATTGGACTTGACCACTGTCAATCAGCCAATTAATGAATAAACAGTTTTACTAAGTGCCTACTATATATGAGGCACTGTGCTAAGCACTTAGGTGTACAAAAAGAGATAAAAGACAATTCCTGTCATCAAGGAGCTTACAATCTAATGGGCAAGACAATATACAAATATACACAAAACAAACTACATACAGGATAAATAGCAAGTAATTAACAGAGGGAAGGCACCAAGATTAAGAGGAGTTGGGCAAGACTTCCAGTAAAAGATTTTAGGTGAGACTTAAAGGAAATTGGAGAAGTCAAGAGGAGGAACTAAGGAGAATATCCTAGGCATGGGGAACAGAAGAAGAAAATATCTGAAGTCAAAGGAAAAATATACATACGGTATTTGTCATTTTCAAATCTGTGGTTCTCAAGTGATGTTTACATCTTTCAACTCAGGAAAGAATTTAAACATTTTCTATATGTTCTTGTCTTTCTTCAAAATAAACACTGCTTGTCTTTTTGTAGCCCTTTCAGTAATGTAAGACCTGATGGGGGTGCATTTTACCTTGAGTTCAATAGTTCAATCAAGTGAATAATATGCCCCAACCAAAGTGGAAAAGGATACTGATTTGGATATTTACCTTCAGTTATTCCATTCCCAGTATCTGTAATCATATTCTTGTTGGGTGCTTGCAAAAGAAATAAATTATGAAATTATCAATTTAAAATCTTTTATTTAGAGAGTGTATAGGGGTTAAAAATGTTTCCTAGGCCCTCATATAGTCCTTGCTATTACAAAACTTAGCAATTATCTAATTCTTTTCAGCAATTTGACTTGGGATGAAAACAAAGGAACTAACATTATCAAAACTAAAAGAAAAAATACCTAAAATCCACAAAACTAAAATCTGTGAATTATATCCAATACAGGGATTGAATTAGTTCGCTCATCTCTAATACTGAAATGAACAAGGAATGTATCACCAGTGACTTGGCTTATTTTGATGCCTTTGATTTTAACTCTGTTTGTTTGCCTATGCTGAACACAGCCCATGTTTGTTTAAAGCAGCATCATTCCTTAAAGCCCTGTCTACCAGAGGTGATTCATCTAACGCAAGTTATAGTTCAGTGGAATAGGATAATTTAAATAGTATTTCTTAACAGCAAAACTGGTAGAGCATTAGCACTGTTGGTTTTCTGAATAGAAAGCACATGTGCACACACAAGCACCCTTCCAATCATTTCCTTATTCTGTTCGAGAATTGAAGCTCTTCCAATTTTATGCCATATGCTGATGGAGGTGCTATTTCAGTACTTCATGGATCCATGATTTCACCAGTGCATGGGCTCACTCTATCAATGACACAGAGTTTACCTTTGTAATTTTACTTAGTTGACACTTTTCCAGAGTTGCTATGGCCCTAAAAGTCATTGTCATTCTAAGGGAAGCTGGGGAGAACACTCTGAATTTCTCTAAAGTGATCCTTGGAAAGGGGACATAGTCTTGCAATGAACTCATTTTCAAAACCCTTTCAGTTCAGTAGGTCTTACCAGAGCTTGTGTTTGACTTCAAAAATCCAAGGTCATTTCTATTATTAACAGGATTCAAAAGAGGACTTCAGTGTAGGAATGGAGTTATTGTTGACTTTATGATCATCCTAGAATCCATGCTTCTCTGTCTATCTGATGAACTTTTACCTTCAGTACTCAATTGGTTCACAATCTTTTTTTTCCAGTGTACTAGTGATGTTTACTGTACCTTTACAGATGTGGGATTGCAAGGTTATTTCTTCAGAGGCTATTATTTTCCTCATAACACAATACCTGCAATTAGACCATGTTGCAACCAAATGGACTGCAATGCCTTGGATATGGTCTCCTGGTGTGAACAGCTGAGCTTCTCATAGACTCGCTAAGGGGGAATAACACTTTTCGATTACTGGGTGCTGAGAATATTTAGATAAGAATCTATATTCACATAATTTTGATTCTGTAGTTGTGGTAATGTCATATAATTTTACAGGATCTATTCACAAGGGTAAGCTGGGTCAGCAACTCTCTCTTTCTCTCTCTCTCTCTCTCTCTCTCTCTCTCTCTCTCTCTCTTTCTCTCTCTCATTTTATTGGTAGTTTTTATTGTTCCATCAATTGCTTCAAAATATTAACCCTCATTCCCTCAAAAATGCACTCAGTGGTACTTCCTTTGTAAAAATAAAAATAGTTGACCAAAATCAGTTGACATAGTAAATGTATTTGAAATATATCTGGAATATATCTTCCATGTCTATAGCCTACCATTTCTCTAAGAAAGGAAGGGAGGTATATTTCCCAATCTCAGAAGCCAAGATTAGTTACTTCAATTATATCACATATGACTTTGTTTAAATATTTTGTTTATATTATTGTTGTCATTGTATAAATTGTTTTTACTAGATGCATTTACTTCACTTTACACCAATTCATACAAGTTTCCCCATGTTTCTCTCAATTACCCATACAATGAGGACTACCCCACCCTCCCCACCTGTAGTATAGGAATGTCATTGTGTGGCTCAGAGGGAGACAGAATACACATATCTAGCCTCTTTCCCCTCCCACCAAGGGAGACCAAATTTCTTCTATGACACAAATATGGTTTTGACCCCTAAACCAGGGAGAGCAAAAACAGAGAAAGAAAACTATAGACCAATTTCACTAGTGAATATTGATGCAAAAACAAAATACCAACAAGGAAATTACAGCAATATATCACAAAGATCATATACTATGACCCAGTGGGACTTATGCCATGAACGTAGGGCTGGTTCAATATTAGGAAGACTATGAGCATAATTGACCATATCAATCAAAAAACAATAAAAATCATGCAATTTTATCAATAGATATCATCAATACATGCAGAAAAAGCTTTTGACAAAATAAAATACCCATTCTTGCTTTTCAGTTTCCCAGCAATTTTTGTTAGTTGGTGATTTTTTGCCCTACTCCCAAACTGTGGCTGTTTGGGTTTATCAAACACTAAATTATTATGGTCCTTTATTACTGTGTACTTTGTTCCCCCAATCCTCTACTCTATGTCTTAGGTAGTACCCCATTATTTTGATAATTACTGCTTTGTAATATAATTTGAAATCTGGAACTTCTAGGCCTATTTCCTTTACCTTTTTCATTTATTCAGATTTTTGGTGTTTGTATTAGGAATAGCTCAAACATTCTAAAGGACAACTTAGAACTATGCCCCAAAGGCTATACAACTATGCATACCTTTTGACCCAGCAATACCACTACTAGTTCTGTACCTTAAAGAGACCAAAGAAAAGGGAAAATGACCTGTTCCTAAAATACATATACATATATACATACACACACACACATATACCTATATATACATACATATACACATATATTTGTATACACATGCACACACTGATTTTTTTGGTGACAATGAATTGAAAATTGAAGGGATATCCATCAAGTGGGGAATGGCTTAATAATTTATGGTATGTGATTGTGATAGAATACTATTTTGCTATAAAAAATGATGAGCAGGATGGTTTCAGAAAAATCTACAAACTTATATGAACTCAATCAAAATGAAGTGAACAGAACCCAGAGAACATTGTTCAAAGTAAAAGCAATATTGTAAGGATGATCCACTGTGAAAGACTTAGATACTCTGATTCAAGATAATTCCAAAGGATGAATAATGAAAAATGCTACCCACCTCCAGAGAGAGAGCTGATGAACTCTGAATGTAGATTGAAGCATATTTTTTAAAAAATTATTTTATTTTTAATTTATGGAATAAAACAAGTAGCTTCATAACATAGTACAGCAAAAAAGATGATTGTACATGAAACTACAAATCTACTATGCACAACTTGTTATTGTTTTTAAATATACAACAAAATTGTCATGTAATTTTTTTCCTTTTTTTCCATATCTCTTCCCCCCACCCTAGAGATGGCTACCATTAGACAAAAAATAGGTATATGTGTATGTATGCACGTGTATATGTATGTATGTATATATATGTATATAATATGAAATCATAAAATTATTCTATACATCTATTTATCAGGTTTTCCCCCTCTGGACGCAGATAGCGTCTTTCTTCATATGTCTTTTATAATTAATTTGGGTATTTATAATAGTTAAAATAGCATTCATTCAAAGTCATTCTTGCAACACTGCTGTTATTGTGTACAATCTTCTCTTGGTATACTTTTTGAAAGTTTATTTTTTTCTTGGTTTTTTTGTCTGTGTTTTCTTTTGCAACTTTACTAATATGGAAACATATATAACAAGACTTCACTTGTATAATCGTTATCAGCTTGCTTGCCTTCTCAAGGAAGTTCGTGGCAGGAGAGAATTTAGAATTCAAAACTTTAAAAAAAGAATGTTAAAATGTTTTACATTTAATTATTTCTATTTATCCTATTTATTTATATTGTTTGCATGTTGTTTTCTTCATTAGATTATAATGAAGCTTATAATATTATATGTAACATATAAGATTATATATATATATAATATAACAACACATTATAAAGAAGATTATAAAACTTCTTGCAGACAGGGACTATCATTTCCCCTTTTTGTATCCTCAGTGCTTAGCACAGTGTCTGGCACATAGCAGGCACTTAATAAATGTTTATTTGATTGATTGAATGATCAAAACTTCCATTCAAACTCCATTTCAAACACTAACATGTCACCTTACTCCATTAGGGTTAAGCTTTGCCCCTGTTTTTGCCTCTAACCATTTATCTAAAACAGAGAAAGGGAATAAAAAGATTTTCACATATACTTCAGGTTATCTTCCTTCCTTGTCTTCTCACCTGCAGTTTTCATTCATCATTTGTTTGAATTATAAATGAGTTTCATCCGGGTTACTAGACAAGGATCCATAAGCAGTGTTTTCTAGTCCCACAGGAGTTAGATATAGGGTACTTGATTGGAAAGTGACCTGGACTGGATGATTTTCATTAGAGCCTTGTTTTTGCCTACAACACCTTTGGGATCTAAGCAAGACTCTGAAGCCCTCTTTCCTGAATTTCTTTATCTGTAAGGTGAGTAAGGTAAAATTCTATGTTTACTTATTTAAGCTACTAAGGGGCTTCTCATAGTCTGGTTAAGTAAATGATTTTAACTTTTGAGATTTAATCCATTCCAATTACTCCAATTGTAGATAAGTCTCCTAGGAGTTTCTTCAAAGTACAGGTCCTTAAACTAATGTGGTAGGAGCTACAGCCGAGATTATAGGGCAAGGGCAGTAGTGAGGTACCAAACTAAATCTGAGACAATTAACCTTCTGACTTTGGTGATTTCTCTTTATGTGTAAATTAATCAATACATTTTTATAGAGCTCCTAGAAATTTTGCTGTATTTGATGGGTCGCACAAGAAATACATATGAATCATTAATTGTCCATAAAAAGAACTCAACATAATAATAGAATTCAAGGTCCTTGAAGGCAAGAATGTTTTGATTTTGTCTTTGAAAGCTTGGCACTTTGCTGGTTAACACTGTAAGTACTTAAATACTTGTCAAACGAAGAAAGTCATAACATTAGCTCACATTTACATAGGTACTCACTGTTCAAAATCACTTCTGTCATAGCAACTCTGTAATGTATGTTGTATGAGTATCGTCCCCATGTCACAGATGAGTAAACTGAAATTCACCAAAAGTAAGTAAACTGTCCAACATCATTTGCCCAAACATAGTTTGTAAATACCATAACTGGTATTTGAGCTGAAGTGTTCTGACTCAAAGGTCAAAGGACTTTCTGCTTTGTGCCATTGTCTCTCTAATCTGGTTGGGAAGATACAATATACATACATGAAATAATGAAAAAGGTTATATAACAGATTGTCAATATATGTGTATACAATTAAGGGATGGAATATTATGTGTTATATGTCCCCATGGATACTTGATTATTAAATAAAGTTGATATTTATTTGCTAAACATCAACTGTGTGCTAAGTGCTAAAATAATAAAGGCAATTAGAAAATGGATAAGAAATAGGAGATGAAGTTTCCTCTAGAGTTCAACAAATTCCTTAGCCACCAAAAACATAAAACTACTCATTTTATTACACTTATTCCTGTCACTGGCAATTGTAACTTTTCATGTATCTATTTTCTGTAAAAACTCCCTGACTTCATTTATGATTTTAATTCAAAGTTCATCTCTGCATTAATCTCTGAGAATGTTCCCCAGCTGCAGTTTCTGAATTCAGAAAGCGCGTATCAGTGTTGACTACTACATGGATAAATCCCTGCCGTGGAAGTTATGGCACTAGGTGATCCTTCGCCCTTCTGCCAATGTTGTGTGTTTGACCTCAAAGCACTTCCCTGAGTTTTCAGCTTTGCAGATAAAACCATTTGCAACTTCACAGGTATGTCATGATTATTAACTCCCACACAGTTCACCAATAGCACCTCTCCCTGCTCCTACTTTAGAAAAAATCTGAAAATTCTCAAATTGTTATCTCTTGATGACACCTGTGTGAGACTTTTTTATAAGTGACTGGGTAAAATGAGACTCTGAGCTCTACTCTCATATCATCTGCAGTTTTAGAGTTCCTGTTCCTTCAGCTCCAATTTATATCTTTGCCTTTACTATAGCATCCTGAGGAAATATTGATAACTCTTCATTCTTTTCACTGTGGAAAAAAAAAGAGAGAAAAGCCTGAAGTGGGAAGGAGAATTCAAAGGGCACTGAAAATGGAGGCTGACCATGGGCCTTGACAGTTTCTTCATTCATTAATGAAAACACACCTTAAATCTCCAGTGTTTTCTCTATTGCAGCTGCCACCAACAACAGTCCATCCCTGGCCCTCTGTGGACACTCATTTCATTATCTTCAATTTGGTCATCATTTATTGAGTATCTAAAATGTGCCAGTCACTGTGCTTGGTAAGGGGTATACAAAGACATCAAAGAAATGGTCTCTGCCCTTAAAGTACTTACTGTGTACTAGAAGGGAACATGATGTATATGGGTAAGAAAATACAAAAATATATACAAAAAGTATATACAACCTTATTTCAAGTGAGGAGAAGACTAACAACTGGGACAGGGAGGAAGAGGAAATGAAGACAAGTCTCATGTAGGAAGAAGTCATTTAGTTGAGCTTTGAAGGGATGTAGGAATTCCAAGAGGTAGAAATGTGGAGAAAAAAAGTGTTTCAGGGATAGGGAAGAGAGTGCAAAGAGACAGAGGTGACAGATAGAATGTTATATAAAAGGAATATCAGAGGCAAGTCTGCTGGAGCTATACATTATGGAAAGGGGGAAC
>JAQQSZ010019238.1:0-10409 GCA_028646595.1 Phalanger gymnotis
CCCCCCGGGGCAGTGGCCAAACTGCAAACTCCCTGTCCCCAGCAGCTTTTCCCACTAACCTGCTCTGTTGTCTTTGGTGTTTGTGGGTTGAGAAGTCTGGTAACTGCTGCAGCTCACTGATTCAGGGTGCTAGGGCATGTTCCACCGGCTCCTGGTCTGGTTGGTCTGCGCCGCCCATGCTGGGCTCTGCTCCCCTCTGCTCCCAGCTCCATGTGGGATAGACCTTACCCAAAGACTATCCAGGCTGTTCTGGGCTAGAGCCCTGCCTCCCTCTGCTACCCTGTGGGTTCTGCAGTTCTAGAATTGGTTCAAAGCCATTTTTTATAGATTTTTGGAAGGACTTGGCAGGGAGCTCACACTAGTCCCTGCTTTCCAACCACCATCTTGACTCCACCCCAGGAAGGAAGAAGGAAGGAAGGAAGGGAGGGAGGGAAAGAGGAAGGGAAGGGGAGAGGGAGGGAAGGGGGGAGGGAGGAAGGGAGGGAGGAATAGAGGAGGAACTAAAGGACTAAGAGAGTGAAAGAGGGAGGGTCTATTCAATTATTTACATGTTGTCTCCTCCCACTACAATGCAAGCTCCTTGAGGGCAGGGACTGGTTTTTGCCTTTCTTTATATACACTGCACTTAGTCCTCTGGACACAGTTAATGCTTAATATGCTTTGTTGACTAATTGATAAACAAAGACCTGGGTTTTCTGAGGATAAAATAAATCCTTCAGATGGACTTCTGAGGTAAGGGAAACAATTCTTCCAGGAATCTCTCTAAGTTACGAAGATGTCCCCAGCCTGAAAATCTCTGAGCCACTGAAATAGTTCTCAATCTCTGCCTTGAATCTTGTCCTTTCTGACCTCGTCTTTCTCTTCCTCCTCCTCTTCCTTTTCCTCTGCCTTCTCTTCTCTCTCTGTCCACATGGGGAGTCATACCCCTGCATAGGGGTACTCTGTCCAAAGGAACATAAATTTTGATCACTTATACTTTGCAAGGCATCTTGGGGTTAGGGAGGTAGGTTTTTTTCCTTTCCTATGTTTTTTATAGTATCTATTATAGCGGTTTGGTTTGGTTTTCAAAAAACTGGAACAATTAATGCTTTTGTCTCATGTAGTTTTCATTTATGATTTTTTGAAATATAGCTCTGAAAAGCCAGGCTTTGGCAAGCCCACTGGGATTCAAATGGAGTTACTTGACTATGTCTTTAAACCTGAATCACTCTGGCTCTCAATGATTGGCCAGTAATAGGTCCCAGCTCAAGCCTCACTTGGTCATTGTTGGGTTTTGATGACTCAGAGTAAGCATAAATAGAAATTGTTTCTATTCTGGGTAGAAACTCTGAGGGTCTTCCCCTCCCAGACTGATTCTTTTGTGAAGGCATACTGGGCCATCTTTTGCCTCGATTCTTACTTACCCTTTAATTACTGAGTGGGTGTTGCCTCAGACAAATTGAGACCTGGGAACAACATAGCTTAAAAAGGCCAAGGCCTCCCACTGCATCCTGAACCATCACCAGTCCTCCTGACCTGTGTCTTCCCACTGGAATCTGATGACTCCAGAGAAGAGAGTGGGGCTAATGACTTTGCAACAACTTTGCATCATTCAAATATAATTCACTTGCAAGTCAAGACATCACCTTTCTGATGTCATTGGTCCTCTTTGAGAATGAAAGACGAACAACAACAACAATCTGTCCTTTCTGACCTCAACTAGGCTCCAAGCCGGTTTCCTACCCTTATTAACATCCAATCAGCCTATACATGACTCCTATGCCTGCTACCACTGCTATCTGTGTCAAGTCTAACCACTACATTAAAAACCTGCCACTTGCCCAAACCATGCTTTGGATTCTAGCCTGGTTTCAGACTGTATCGTCTTACAATCTTGCCCTTCTCTTGTCTAACAAAGAGGAGGCAAACAGAAAATTAAAAGTGTCACTTGAAAAAAAAATTTATTTCAAATATTGCACATGTTAACAAACTCTAATCTCCTCTAACCCCTGCTATGAGAAAAGGCTCTGATAATACATGCACAGCCACATCTCTTGCTGTGTTACTTCCCTCATTTCAAAAGTTAAGAAATGGGTTTTGGAACGAAGATTCAGATTCTCTAAAGGAGTCTCTAAGACAAGATCAGTTGTTGGTATATTTCAAAAAATGTACTTTAAAAACTTTTAATTGCTTATATGACAACCCTAAGAAGGGAAGAGGGTAACTGATTTCTATCTGTTTCAATGTCCCCCTCCCATTTGCCTTGACTATACATTCTCAATCCCTCTATTTGCTTTGCTCTCTTCATTTCTCAGTTTGGGAAGAGGTAGAAAGTTACACATCACATTAAAGTCCCAGGTACTTGAGCTGCCAAATCAGATTTTACCTGTAGATATGGTCAATTGCGGAAAGAATAGCTATGGCTTGAGATTAGATTAAATTTCTTTTCTGTGCCCTAGCACTTGACACAGGTGCCTGGCAGTTCACAGCTGACCTCTTGTCATCAGCAAATTTGGGGGCAGTTTTATTGGTCCAGAAAGTGAGGACAGGCAGAATTTCTCAGGATCAGGTCAGGCCCTTTCTGTGGACTTGTCAGCGCATTCTGCATCACTCATAACAAGTACTGCACATCTTTGGAAAAAAAGTGCCAGGAAGAAGCCAGCAGGGCATCTTTGTAAGGTAGAAAATGCTAGACCAGTCACATAAAGTCTTCAAGTAAATAACACATTTCATTGCTTCCTCCCACTTGACACTATGTCTGCATTGACTCACAAAGGCACTGCTGATCTTACCAATAGCCAGTGAAGGTGATCTCCTAAGTGGTCTGATTTCAAGACTTGTTCCCCTCTCTAGTGCTTTCCTGAGCTTTAATGATTGGTGCCTAGTATAGTGCATGACCCTACTGATAACACTTTAAGATGTTATTAGTAATTTTCTTTTACTCCTCCCTAATTGATTTTCTATCCCATTCTCTAAAATGGCTATTCTAAACCTTTGTTCTCTCCTCAAATCTCCTGGGTCACACTCTCTTCCCCCTCAGCTAAGATAACTGCCTTATACCTTACTGAAAATAATCAAGGCCATTTCTAAATACTTATCCATTTCTCCTCATTTCACAATCCCTTGACACCACCCCTCACCATTTCCTCCTTCATGACAGTATCTGATGAAGAGGTAATCCTCCTCATTAAGTCCAACCCCTTCACAGGGTGCTGTGTGATACTCCATCTCCCAACTCTGAGCACTTTTAAATGGTTGCCCCCATAAGTTGGAATGCTCTCCCTCTTCATGATATCTGACCCGGACTAGTTCAATATCCTCTTACTTGTTCTTCCTACCTAAAGTCCCATTCTATTCCAAATCATACTCCACACAGATGTTAAAATAATTTTCCTTAAAATGCAGCTCCAACCATTTTGCACAACATCTACTTTATAAACTCCAACGGATCCCTATAATTTCTCAGATTAAATAGAAACCTGTCTAATGGGCTTTTAAGGCCCTTTGCAAACTGGCCCCGATCTACCTTTCTAACTTTGGTATATATTGTTTCTCTTTCCACATTTCTGTGCTTTTGCAATGATTGTCTGCCACATGTGAAAAATCCTTCCCTTACTACTATTTCCTATAATCCCTTACCTCATCCCAACTCAGTTCAAATGCCATCTTGTACATGAAGTCTTTCTTGATCTCTCAGCAATTAGTGCCCTCTGATCCAAATTACTTTGTATTATTTGGCATATATTTTGCACATATGTATATATGGCCTCTGATGCAAGATTGGCCGTATCATCCTTAAGATGATTATCCTATGCCCTTTAGGTCTTCTCTGTCCCCAGTTCTTTCAATGGATCTTCAGAGGCATGTTTTTCACTCTGCTCACCACATTGGCCGTCCTTCTCTCAATGATCTCCAGCTTGTTAAAGTCCTCCAAAAAAAGTGGTCCCCAGAATCAAATAAAATGCTTCTGATTTGATCTTACCAGACAGAAGAAAGCAAAATTATTATCTCCTTTTTTCTGGACAATATACTTCTATCGAAATAAAGCCTAAGCTCATGTTAGTTTTTTGAGTGGTTTTGCTTCAGCTTTTACACATTGTTTATTAATATTTCATTTGAAGTCCTCTAAAATCTCCAGCTGTTTTCACATATATTGCTACATATATACAGTTTTATCTCACCATTTTATACTTGAGTTGATTTTTTTAAACCCAGTATAAGACTATATATTGTCAATGGAGAAGATCAATGGCATTCTAAAAAGAAGGAAAAGCATTATCAAAGGCAAAAAAGCAGGGAATTGTGGATAAAGTTAGGGCAAAAGTGAGTAGAGTTTGTCTGGAAAATAACATGTGTAAGGAAGTAGAGAGACATTAGACTGAAAGACAGAACATGGTGGACCTTGAGTGTTATGCTAAGGAATTTGGACTTTCTTTGGTCCCCTATGAGGAACAACTGAGGTATTTTTCTAGGGGAGTAACATGGTCATACGTGTACAGTAAGAAACTTAACCTGGTTACTATACATATGATGCATTGGAAGGTACAAAGTTTGGACATGGGAGATCAGTTAGTAAATTATTCTAATAATCCAGGCTAGAAATGAAAAGAGCTTAAATTAGAGTGGTGGCAATAGGAATTGAAAGGAAGGGACGTGAAAAAACAATATGGTGCAATTATATTTTTAACATGAATGTAGACACCATGAAATAATATAAGATCATAATAAGTTTTTGTTTCTATTTTATAGAAATCCTTGAGCAGATAGGAGAGAGAGAGAGAGGGAGGGAGAGAGAGACGGAGAGAGAGAAAGACAGAGAGAGACACACAGAGAGACAAAGACAGAAACAGAGACAGAGAGAGAGCACACATCCTGCAAACCCCTAAGAGTACTAGTTGTCAGGCTATTTTTTGCCTGTCAGCCTGTAAAATGATTATCACTTGCCAATTTCAGAACAGTGATGCATCAGCATTCTGAAGAACTGCTCTAGGTCATATTTTCCATTTTAACTAAAATTCTAACTTGTCTATATTTTAGATCTAGTATTTTTTAAGCCCAACCTAATTTCTTCCAGGTCTTAGATAGATGAGCTCAGGCTAATTTAGCTAATTGTAACAGTAATAAGTATAATAAAACTTGGATCTATGTAACTTCTCTCCTCTGACCCTAGCCAAATGCCTTGAAGATCTTTTTTGAGCTGCATGGTATGGGCCACTCATTACAGTGTAAAGAACTGAAACCTAATTAATCTGTATAGAAAGAAAAGGAGCAACTAGGAGTTCAAGAATATCACTAGATTCCTCAGTAAGAGATCTGGAGCTAGAAATGAGTGCAGAAGCCATTGGATCCTCTCTTCCTCCTCTTTTTACAGATGAGGAAACTAAAGCCACCCAGGTAACACAGGTTGGAGGCAGAAAGCTTCCATCTAAGTCCCCTGACTCCAGAATGAGTACTCTTTCTACTATTCTCTGCTATCTCTTAGTTCATACTGCTGTTTAGCAGAAATCCCCTGTATAAGTAGTCATCCAGTCTCCTAGACTTTTAGGGAAAAGAAATTTGCTACCTGTCAATAAATCCTGTTCCACTTTTGTATAGGCCTAATTTTTTTGAAAATTTCTCCTTATATTGAGGCAAAACTCTCTTTCCTTCCTGAAACTTCAACCTGTTGCTCTTGTTTTTGACTATTAGATAAGGTAAGGAGGCTTTAGCAAAACATAACTAATACTACTCTGTGAAAGTTGTGTTACATGTGAAAAAAGCTTACATTCCATCCCTGAATTTTCCTCAAGCTCAAACAATTCGTTTAACCTCCAGTGCCCCTCACTTTGCTGCCTCTTGATGGACTTACTCCAAGTTATCACTGCCCGTCTTAAAATGTGGTCACCAGAACTAAACATAATTCATACACAGGATGTGACCTGATGGAAGCCTGCTACAGAGAGATTATCACATACTCTGTTGGGGGCCCTCTGTTTTTATTAGAACAATCTGAAATCAAGTCACCTATTCTGGCTACAGAAAGGCAAATTGCTGATTTACATTGAATTTGTAGATTACTAAAAGCCCTACATCTTTTTTTCCCATAAACTCTTTGTTAAACCTACCCCTACGCTCTTCTTCCAAAGTTTATTCTTTGACTCCAGGAGTAAGACGTTGCATTTGTTCCTGTTAATTCCATCTTACAATATTTGGCCAATTCTCCTCTGTAGAGATATTTAGGAATCCTGATTCTGTCATATCATGCATTAGCTATTCTTCTCAGATTTGCGTCATCTTCACATTTCATCAGCAGCTCAAGGGATTTGTACAAACACCAAAATGCAGCCTATGTTTCAAACTTAATTACCTATGGGGACCAAGCACTAAACTGACTTAACCAGCCAACCATCCCAGCCACACTTTCCTTCAAACCTAGTATAAACTCTGTTCATTACAAGGGACCTAAGGTACTCTAAAAGCACTTCATACTAACTGTGACTGCTTCTGGTAGGACTTTCTGGCTTAAAACCATCATTCGTTTGGTCCTTGTTTGTGCTCAGCTATTCCAAAATATCTGTGATGTCAATCCACAAACTAATTCAGATGGAAACCTAATCCTAGAATCAAGTGGAGGAATTCTTTTGGTGGTAAGGCTCCTTGAAATATTTCCTTCATGTTTTGCCCCACCCCAGCCCCACTAGCCCCTGTAAAATACATTAGCATATTAGATCTGTCAGGGACCTTAAAGGTCATGTAGTACAGAGATATCAAACTCAAATAGAAATGTGGCCATCAAACCACATTAGTGTGTTCCATAAGGAACACTGAAGGCTGCATATTGATAGTTTTAAAATGTAATGCTATCTGTGTTTTATTGTATTTTTATTTATTTTGTTAAATATTTCTGATGGTACAGAGGAGTGTTGCAGGCTACATAGGCCACATGTCTGATACCACTAATCCAAATTACTTTCCTAATTTTACAGAAGAAACCGAGTCCCATCCAAAGAGAGGAAGCGATTTGCTTATAGCCACACAGCTAGTAAATTGGGACTCAAAGCAGGCTTTCGAGAACATAGAACTAGGTCTGCCAGACTTTGGAGGCCATCTTGTCTGACTCTCATTTACATGTTATTGTTAATTATTATTATTTTATACCATTTATAATTCTTCCTACATGTCAGACACTGTGCCAAATGCTTTAGAAATATTATCGCATTTAATTTTCACAACATCCCTAGGAAGTAGGTGATATTTATTTCCATTTTGCAGCTGAAGAAATTGAGGAAGACAGAGGTTAAGTGATTTGCCCAGGGATTACACAGTTAATAAGTGTCTGAGGCTAGATTTGAACTCAAGTCTTCCTGTCTCCAGGCCCAGTGCTCTAACCACTGTTCCACCAAGCTTCCTCAATCAGCTGCCTAGATTAAAAAAATTAAGGCCCCGGAAAATTAAATGATTTGCCCAAGGTCACATACAGACAGCAAATGTCAAAATAGGACTTGAACTGAGATTTTTTCTTCAGTAGGGTTAGTATTCTTTCCACTACTGCACCAAAAGTTCTAAAGTCTCATCTTTTTCTTTTCTAATGATTGTCCCATGTACCAGATGCTTTGGAAATCTAAGCCGAAATCCCTGTTCAGTTTATGTCTCTTAAAACCAGGTACAGAAAATGTGAAAGACTAAGCCCGTTAAGCAGTGTCCAAAGACAGTACTTTCTGCTCCCCTGAGAAAAGGTTGGAAATAAATAAGGAGACTTTTAAAAATAATTGGTTTCAAAACACATCCTTGGTCCCTCCCATCCCCCTTCCTTATTACTCCTTTGGGAATCACTTTAGTCAAACAACATGGGTTATGTCTGGTACATAATGCTTGACAGTAAGCCTGTGGAAAAGAATCTCTTGGCACTTTGGACAACCTCCTGCCAGGTTTCTACGAGGCAGAGCAACAAGGTTCTGACTATTCAAGATTGATTCCTTCTGCTCTCCACTCCCCCCACCCAGCCTTCCTACTGTCTCTTGCTTCTTCTATCAACTTATAATTAGCTCCATATTGCCTGCTGAGTCCTATTTGTGTCTACTGAACTGTTTCTGTTGGTGTAAAATGTCTAAGGTGTCTAATAATCAGGGCATCTAGGTGGCATAGAGGATTTGAACAGTGGACATGGATTTAGGAAGACCTGAATTCAAATCCTGCCCTGGACATTTACTACCTGTGTGAGTCTTAGCATTTTATTTCTCTTAAATTGATTTTCCTTATCAATAAAATGGGGATAACAATAAAAGGGTTGAACCTACAGGGCTATTGGGATGATCCAATATGATAATGCATGTAAAGCACTTTGAAAACCTTAAAGCTCTTTAGAAATGCCAAATGTTCTTGTTGTCGTCAGTACTTTTATGTCTGAGGTGACCATAGCAGAATCACATGATAATCTTCTCTTGAGATTCTACTCCTCCACTAAAGAATAATCAAGCAGAAGAAGTGCTACATTTGGAATGAGACAATTTAAGTTTAAACTCCAGGCATCGGTTTTTATTGCCTGAATGACTTTGGAAAATTCACAGAGCTTCTCTGGACCTCAGTTTTCTCATCCGTAAAATAAAACAGTTATACCAAATGAAATGACCTGGGCAGAGCACCTGGGTTCCAATCCTGTCTCTGTCACTTGCTACCTAGTCACTGGGCAAGTTCTCTAGATTCTAGTTTCCTCATCTATAAAAAGAATTGGTTGAACTATATGGCCCCAAAGTTCCCTTCTAGATCTAAAGCTATAATTCTAAGACCGCTAGGGTCTCTTCAAACTCCAAATAGCTAATCCTCTAATCCTAATGCTTTCTTCTGATATCTCATCATGACATGCAGGTTATTGCCTCCAGGTTCCCAAAAGCAATGCGACCATAGCAAAAGTTCTGGCAAGTCCTACAAAGACAGAGACTTCAAGTATGAATTCTGTTGCAGACTGTATCTACCATCTGAATATTAATCAAGCTAATTAAAGATAGGCTCATCACCAAAAGTTGCCATGAATTGAGAAATTTTCACCACCCTAGCAAACAGCAGCCTTGGGAGATAAGCGCTATTATTGTCCCCATTTTACAGATAGGGAAATTCAAGCCAAGGGAAATTAAGTAACTTGCCCAGGGTCGCATAGCCAGTAAGTGGGTGAGGTAGAATTTGAACTCAGGTCTTCCTGACTTCCGGTCTAGCACTCTAACCACAGGGATATCCACCTACCTACCCAAAAGAACACCCATATTAAAGCATGATAGAGCTGCAATCTGATAGAGGAACTATCTACATCAACTGAGACAATATATGTAAAGTCCTTTGCAAATCCAAAAGTGCTGTATAAATGTTAGCTTTTATTATCATCAATGAAACTACATGTTAAAACATTGAAATATTATCCGATAACTGTGTTAGGCACTAGAGATATGAAGATAAAAGACAATAGAGACTCTGCCCTCAAAGGGCTTGCCCTGGAGATATAAAATATACACAAATATATGCAGCACACGGTCAAGTCAAATAAGAGAGAGCGAGAACTCTAAACCAACTGCTATGAAACATTTGCGGAGGGAAAGAATACTTTCAGTTGTGGGGCCTGGGGGTAGAAAGGCTAGGGAAGGGAATTTCATGAAGAAGGCAACACCTGAACTAGACCATCAAAAAAGAAAGAAAGAAAATGTCATCAAGCCTAGAGATATGGTTGGAACACCGGGAGATGCCTTGTGCCAAAGCACAGGGGCAGGAGCAGGCGAAATGCGATTAAGGGCAATGTGTCAGGTATGGAGGGGGAAGTAAGTGGGCAAAAACATCTTTAAAACCATAAATCCTGAACCATTGATTCCAGAGGATTTTCCTTTCTCCTGTTTCAACAATCCGGCTAGCAGCTGTTGTGGGGGTGGAAGACCAAGCCAAGCCCAACAACAAGAACGCTACCAGCACGCTGCAGAAGCACAGGTTCTTTTGATCTGCTTAACTAAGGAAAGCTACGTGAAGGGGTTGACAAGCTTACTTTAATTCAGCATATAAATATCATTCACTTAGTTCAGGGGGAGAAGCCAGCACCCTAAACTTCAGAACAAATACAAACAAATTACAAACATCAACAGACAGACCTTGTCTGATTCAAATCCCAATACATAGTTACCAGAGTTTAACAAAATCTTAGCATCCGGGTTACAAGCTGGAGGGCTCCTTAGCTACAGCTGCCCGGAATCTCTGCATCAGCACCATCACGAGTAAGAGCCTCGCGCAAATGGCTCTGTCCTCTCTTCTTATAGGGCTTCAGACATCATCAAACGTCATCTGAATGACCAGAACTTAGTCTGCTATGATTGGCTCTTGAATTAGCCCCTCTCCTTAGGACCCTGGGAGGTTCGCATCCACATAGGTTAGGTTAACACCTAATAGGGGTTAGAGCCTGGGGCTTAGCACTTAGTAAG
>JAQQSZ010019239.1:0-10409 GCA_028646595.1 Phalanger gymnotis
CTAAAATCAACCAGCTCATCATTTCTTATAGCACAGCAGTATTCCAAATTGTATGTGAAATGCATTTATGTGTGTATGTGTGTGTTTACATTCTAGAAAAGATCATTAAATAGATATTAGTGAACATCCAGAATGAGAAGCAATGACTACAAAGAGGTAGCACGATTTCATCAAAGCAAGTCTCGCCCAATTTGGTCTCATTTACATTTTTAATATATTTAATGAATAGTTATTTAGTCTCCCCCCGCCCCAGATTTTATCATAGCTTTTGATAAAGTATCTTGAGCTCTTCTTATGGAAAAGATGGATAGATAGAGATGAGAACTGATAATACAGATAGATTGAAAGCTGTTTAGATAAATATAGCTGAAGAGGAGCTAATAATGGTACAATGTCAATGTGGCAAGGAGTGTCCAGCAAAAATCCTCAATAATCTGTGCTTGGTCATGTTGTGCACCATTTTTCTGAATGAATTTCAATAAATGCTTTACCTCCTCTGCCTTCTTCTTAGAGAATTCCTTATATCCTGCGATTCTGGACCATTCAGACATATTCATGGTTATCTTTGAAGTCATGAATTCTGCCTTAATGATATATCCCAGCTAAAGTCTTCACCTTTTGTAGGAAGTCTTTCCCAGTCCCTCTTAATTCTAGTGCCTTGCACCCATTGAATATTTCCAACTTACCCAGTCTGCTGGATCCAGATTGAAGTGTAATTGAGAAATATTTAACGAAATAAGGAAAAATACATTGAAACATAATAAAAAACCCAAATTCCAAATGAATGTCGTTGGTGGATGGGTTCATCTGTCAATGCACATGTCCTTTTTAAGCATTTATAACACATCAGAATAGGTCAGGGTAGAGGAGAATTGGTTCTAGTTTTACTTCTATTTGACTTTCTTATAGCTTTATGCTAGCTTTTGTCTTTGCTCTAAGTTTATGGTAAATGTAAAAAGAGTGAATAGCTACCATTTCTGTAGTCCTTTAAGGATTGCAAAGCAATTTACAGAAATGACTTCCTTTGATCCACACAGCAACCCAGGGAGGTATATGCTCTTCTCATCCTGATTTTACCATTGAGAAAGCTGAGTCAGAAAGAGACTACACGACTTGCTGAGGTTCACACAGCTATTGAGTTTGAGGGTATATTTGAACTCAGGTCTTTCTGACTGCAGGTTGAATGCTTTATTCACCTCACCGCATTGCACAAAGCCAGCCTACTTTAATGGCCAGCCAGAGCAAATATCACCAGGACAAACTGGCCAGCCAGGCTGGGGCACTGAGTGTATGCACAGGAGGATGGGAAAGTGAGGCTGAAAACAGAGCCTAGATGGAGATTGCAAAGGGATATAGAAGCCAAACCATTTGTATTTTCTCTGAAGAGGCAAGGATGGACGAGGAAACTTCTTGACAAGTAGAATTACAGGATCAGAGCTGGGCTCTAGGATCAAATACCAATTGGGAAGCTGTGTGAGGATGGCTTGATAATGGGAATTGTGGATGTCTGATTACCTATTATTAGTGGTTATCACTGGGGGCTCAGGGCCATGCCTTATGTAAGCCTACCTTTTGTTAAGGTAAACCTTCGCTGACCAAAGCTTGTGCCATGGTAAGTGGAAATTTACCTCAGGCCTTAAACATGAATTGGCTAAGAAGCCAGAGGAAGACTCTCAGCTGTCTCTGACTCCTTAGTGGGAAAGATGATCAGGGAACACATGTGAGCTGACAATGTCAAGGAGAGATGTGAGAGATGGGTAAAAGTTAGGTTTCCACAGAAGAGTTAATTAAGTAAAGTTAGGGAAAGTTAGGTTTCCACAGAAAAGCTAATTAAATGCCATAGAATAATTAACGATGTGTCAGCCTGAAAAAAGGACTAAAAATTAACCAGGATGAGAGTCCCCAGCCAATGGGAATAGAGTTTATGGTTTTGCAGAAACCACAGATCCAGGATTTTAGGAAAACTGGTCTTAACTGGCCAGAGAACAGTAAGGATTGAAAAGAAAACTGGGTCAAATGGCTACCAGACATGCTTAATTGGCTATTTGAATATTACCTCAAACACTGACAGGGAGCAGTTTTCCATTATTTGAGGATATGGGACATATGTGGAGGAGGGGGGAATCATGCCGAGGAGTTGCATATTGGGGGTGTATAGGGAAAAGTGTGACCTAGAAGGGAGTGGACCAATCTGTTCTCTGAAGGGAGGTACTGAGCTGATGGCGCATCAGTCTATGTTAGCCTAACAGAATAAAGTTGGTCTCACTCCTCTACTCCTCACTCCCCCTTCCTAAAGAAGGGTGGAAGCTGCTCCTGGCCAGGAATGTTTACCAATTCCGCTGAATTCCTCAATAATAATAAATTGCCCTTGATACCAGAATTTCAGTGGCAAGTGTGTTTCTAACAGGACTGAAATGACTGAATAACAATGACAGTATTCCTTTTAGGTTTGAATGCTCATACACTCCAGCTCTGTAGCTTTGTTCTTATTCTATGACCTGTTAATGCAAGGATATCAGCCTTAAAGCTTTGTTATTACCCTGTTCCCTCAGATGCACCGGCCCTGCACAGCTGGACTTACCTGCTGCTCCTAACACACACCTCACAGCACCTTTATAGCTAACCTTTGAGTCTTGTAGTCTCAAAGAATACCCTTGGCCCCAGTGCATAACTCTCTTACTTTATGCAGACTCTTAACCTCAGGACTCACCTGCTCTATGCCTCAGGTTCTTACTCAGTAGTTCTCAGTATCTCTCAGTGATAAGTACATCTTCTCTGTAAATTTGTCATTGCCCTTTCAGTCTTCCCACACCTTTCTCCCATCCTCCATATACTCTATAATCCAGTGACCCTAGCTTCCTTGATGTTTCTTGAACAATACAATCTATCTCTCTGCTCTGGGCATTTTCATTGGCTGTCTCCCATGCCTGGAATGCTCTCCCTCCTCGTTGCCCCCTCCCAGCTTCCTAAGCTTCTTTGAATTACCAGCTAAATTCCTCACCTTCTGTAGGAAGTCTTTCCCAGTCCCTCTGGATTCTAGTGCTTGCACCCATCGAATATTTCCAACTTAGCCGATCTGCAACTTGTTTGTACACAGTTGTTTAATGTTGTTTTTTCCTTTAACTATGAGATCCTTGAAGGCAGGCCTTCTCTCTTACCTTTCTTTGTGTACTCAGTCCTTAGCACAGGGCCTGACAGGTTGTTCTGTTTCTCCTTTCTTCTCGTAGAGGACTATAACATCAGAGAATGATGCCGTGACTTGCAGTTGACTTTGATTTGAGTGAGGGAGAGATGTGCAAGGTCACCAGCCTCACTTTCTCCTCCAGTGCCATTTGGGTCCAGTGACCAGATATTCACCAGGATGACACAGGTCCTGAGACACAGAAGGTGCTTGATAAATCCTTATTGATTCACTGATTATTTTCCTTCTCATAGAAGTCTGCTGCTCTGTTCTTTGAATTGGCCCCAGAATCCCAAAATCCTGGAATCTCAGAATATCTGTGCTAGAAGGCACTTCAGAGTCATCTACTCCAACTAGGGAAAAATCCAATTGATTCTATTCAATTTAATGTTCATCTATTAAGTGGTAAGTACTGCACAAACAAAGATCAAAGTGAAGCAATACCTGCCCTCAAGGAGCTTATATTTTACAGGGAGGAACATAGCCTTTTCACAGAGAAGTCAATACAAAATATATACAAACTAGCTGTGTGGGTAGGGAAGGGTATTCACAAGTAGGAGGCCTCTAAATGGGTCCTTCACAGAGGAGAGGTAAGGGATTCTGATAGGCAGAGGGAAAGGAGCAAGGACATTCTAGGCATGGAGGATAGTGCTGGAGGTAATAAATAATAATATTATCAATAATAATAATACATTTCTATAGTGCTGGAGGTAACAAATAATATTAAATAATAATGTTAATAATAATATAACAATATTTCTAAAGTGCTTACTATGTACCAGACACTGTGTTAAGCACTTTATAATTTTTATTTCCTTTAATTCTCACAACAACCTTGGGATGAACATTCTATTATTATCATCTCCATTTTACAGATAAGGAAACCGAGGCAAGCAGAAGTGAAGTGACTTACCCAAGGTCACACAGTAAGTGTTTGAGGCCAGATTTGAACTCACGTCTTCTTGACTCCAGGCCCAGCACCGTATACAGTGAACCATCTAGTACGGTGAGTTGTCTGCTTCAGGGAAGTGATTTCATTGGAACATAGACCAAGGGAGGCAGAGTGATGTGAAATCCGTCCAGTAAGATAGATTAGACATAACTATGAAAGGTTTTAAATACTATAAAGAGCTGGAACCTGACATGGAATCTTAATTTAACATGGAATCTTAACCTGTGCCATGGAGGTAGGAGATGGAATGACCCTGGGTAAGTCCCTTATTCTCTCAAATGCCATCTCCTCTTGGTGGTCTTTTAGATTTTTTCCTCAGAGATACTTGAGTATTTCATAATATTAAATAAAAACCTATGTGTTGGACATAGCTTCCAAACACTGCAACACTGTAACTTCTTTAAAGTAGCATCCCAAGGTCTGTTTAAAAGCATGTGAGGTAGCCAGGTGATGCGACCAACTTGTCCACTTGTCCCAGTCTTGGTCACACTGCCTCACTGGCAAGAGCACCTTGACCATCTCCTAAGAGATGTGAATAAAATGCCAGGAACAATAAGTGATACTAGCAGTAGTTGACATCTCTTTAGTGTTTGACAATTTATGGTGTGTTTTACACATATTACCTCACAACAGACTTGTGAGATCTGTGCTACAGATATCATCATCATGTTTCAGGTGTGGAAACAGAGTCATTCCCTCATCCTCACCCCATCCCTACCACCATAGCTGATCAGACATCAAGGCTTGTCATCTTAACTCAACTTCTCTTACATTTGTCTCCTTTTTTCTACTTACCTGGGCAGCTAGATAGCCCGGTATAGAGATACTTGCTAGCTCTGCCACTCCAGACAAATCCTCAATTTTCATCTGCAAACTGTGGATAATAAAAGTACCGACACCCCAGGTTGTTTGATATATCGAATGAGATATGATATGGAAAGTTCTTTGCAAACCTTAAAGTGTTGTATTACTTAGGCCCTCTTAATCCAGGACCTCATTATCTCTCTATCCCAGGAAATTGGAATAGCTTTCTAATAGGATTCCGAGTTTCCAATTGCTCACTTCTCCAAACCATTCTTAACATAAACATACATGTACACCCACCCACACACACACACACATACACACATATTCACACAGAAACTAACATGCATACACACAAGCCCAAAGTTTACAAAATAATGTGCCTGAAACATATATGTCTGACTGACCATGTCAGGACCCTGCTCAAGAATATTCAGTGGATCAGTATTGCCTTTCAGATAAAATAGTAAGCTTCAGCTTGCCATTTAAAGTTCCTTGAAGCTGGGCCCCACCTTTTTTACTCTCTTTTCCTCCTTACTCCTCTCCACATACTCACCATTCCAACCAAGTGGGACTTTGGTGGCCCACGTGCCCCCTTTCCTTAACTGTCAGATGTAGGATTCCAGCCCAAGTCTGGCTTCTGCTAGACAATCATACAATTCTTTTTGATTCTGAACTTGATGGGCACGGTAATTGCCAGTATTAGTCTGTCTTCCTTTTCTCTTTGTTATGATCCTTCATTTTTTGTTTCCTGTTTCTGAGGCTGCATTTGAGCTCAGGTCTTCCTGACTCCAGGCCTGGTGCTCTAGCCACTGTGAAACCTAGGTATATGTAATTAAGAATCTCTAATCTGTATTTACAATGCGTTGTCATCCAATATCCACTTGAAGACATATAGGAAAAGAAACTCAAACTTCCCAATGTATCCCATTATACCTTTGAACAGATTGAATTATTAGTAACATTTCCCTTTCAATGAGGTAAAATCAATAATTTCATTTTCTGCTTCTTTATTTGAATATTTGTATTTGTTGAGGGCTGCTAGGCGGCACAGTGATTAGATTGACAGTTGTGAAGTTGGAAAGACTCATCTTCCTGACTTCAAATCTGCCCTCAGACACTTACTAGCTGTGTGATGTTGGGCCAGTTATCACACCCTGTTTGCCTCAGTTTCTTCATCTGTAAATGGCCTGGAGAAGGGAATGGCAATCCGCTCCAAGGTCTTTGCCAAGAAAAGCCAAAATGGGGTCACAGAGAGTCAGACATGACTGAAGAGACTGAACAACCACAAGATCTGATTTTGGTGATGTGGTTTTTCTCTGCTTAAAAATCAGACTTGCTAATTATTTCTAATTTTGTTGGACTTTTAAAAATACTAACACTTGGAAGAATTTCTCATAAAAAATCTTTTGCAATGTTTTTTATCGTGAAATTTTATTTTTATTTTGAGTTCCAAATTCTCTCCCTTCCTCCACCCCTTCCCTACCCACTGAGAAGGCAAGAAATACGATGCTCATTATACAAAAAGTCACGTAAAACATATTTCTGTATTAGCTATGTTTGCCAAAAAAGACAAGAAAAAAAGAAAAAAAATATCCTTCAGTTTGCCCTCTGAGTTCTGCTTTTAAGATTTTTAATTGTGCTACCCTCTCCCCTAATTCTGATGACTCTTTTTCTTTCATCTCTTACTCTCTGTTGCTTTGCTGGTATTTTGGGTTTTCAAAAGACAATTATAATTTCAGTTCATTATTTTTGCTACTATATCACCACAATACTAACAATTTGCTTTTGAGAGCTACCTTGATTTCATCCTATGGATTTTGATCTGTGACTTGTACCTTTGTTGTCATTAATTTTGATGCCATATGACACTGTTTTTGTCATTTTCTTTTTCCCTCAGATGTTATTACCTAGAGCATTATTTCATTTCCGTCCATATCTCTGTCTTCTGCTCTCCCAGCTCACAAAGCCACTACTCTTCTTCCAGCCCTTATCATCGGTCTCCCTCTCAGCTGAGAACTTTGCCTCATATTTCACTGAAAAAATGGAGGTTGCTCCCTCTTCTCCTCTCCTCATTTCATGTCCCTCAGCTGCCTTCTGCCACTTTTTACTCATTCACTCCTGTCTCACAGGAACAAGTCACCCTTTTCCTTCCTTCTCTACATGCTCAAGTGATTCCCATTCCATCCTGTCCTCTCCAGTGGATTGCCCCCTTTATAATCATCATTCTCTTATACTCAATTTCCCCTTGCCTACTGCCATAGTTGTTATAATGACTTCTGAAAGATGGAAGTCAGACATATCAACTCCCCAAGGCACTTAAGTGATATGTATTGAATTTTGTGATTAAAGATTGTTCATTTCATTATATTTATGCCTCCAGATTTTCTGGGCCTTGATAAGTTCTTCCTAAATCCTTGTTTACTCATTGACTTGGCTTGGATAGGAATGCGTTCCTCTGGTTTTTGCCAGAGTGAGCAAGTGGTGGGTGAGCATGCTTCTAGCCACAAAAAGACATGGTGGCTTCACTCAGCAGAAGCCACCAAAGCTCCCTTTTATGCACACCTTTCTAAATAGTGTACTGGGAAAGAAAATTACTGCAAAATAGATTGCTCTATATCCCAAAATATCAAATAGGGAAAAGGCTAACATGGTGAGAAAATAATTCTTGATTTTTTTTTTCTTGGCAATAGATTAGAATCTGAGGGAGTAGCCATCAATTAGAGAATGGCTGAACAATACAAGTTATCTAAATACATTGTAATACTATTATTCTTTACAAATTGATAAAGTGAATTGTTTCATAAAATCTCAAGAATACCTATGATTTTGAGAGAGTAAAATGAGTAGAAACAGGAGAATATATTATAGAAAAATAATATTATGAAAATGGTCAGCTTTGGAAAATTTAGAAAATATGTTCAACAAAATGACAAACCACAGTTCCTGGAGGAAACATAATGAATCGTGTTATCCATATCCGGAAAGACAGCAGGGAGAAATTCCGAACACAGATTGAGGCATAATTTTTTGGGCATGGCTAATACAAGATTTTGTTTTACTTGTTGTATGTATTTTACAAATACATACAGGTTTTACTTTTCTTTATTTCTCAGTGAATGGGAAAAGGTATGCGGTATATCTGAGGAAGTGTAGAGGAGACATAGAAAATACATCTGACAACAACTGAATTCCAAAAAGCAAAGAGGTCCTTGTTCACAATTGGTTATTATTTTTAATTCTATCAAGAATGGTTTTCCCCTAAAAAGGGAATTGATTTAATTGAGTATTATAATCATTGGAACTCTATCCTTACTTCCATGAGGTTCCTCTCAGTCTGGCATTCTATGATCTAAGGATCATTTGACATTCATTATTCCACACCCCTTTGAACTCTGACATTCCATGTCCTCAGGTGTCTTCCAGCTCTAGCACTTTTTGATGCCTTGAGGCCTTGAATTCAGACAAGACCTTGGATGCTTGGTAGCAGTATGTTGGGACAGAATACCAAGAAGATACATCTTTACAAGGTCTCTTCTCTACACAAGGTCCAGAGGACAAGAGAAACTTCCTCCAGTTTCTCGTTACTATACTGCACCTGGTGTTACTGGTACCCTTTGTTCAGCTACAGGATCTGACTGTGAACCCTCTCACAATCACCAAAGAAAAATATTTCTGTCTCAAGGAGGAAGACTAAATAGCCCTAGAGGAGGTCTAAAATAAAACCACAACTTTTCCATAAACTTCATTTTAATTCCCTGAAGTTATGAAAAAGAGTTATAAAAGTGAGCATACAAATGATCATTTCTAGAAGACAAAAATGGGAAAAAACAAACTCCCTGCAGAAGAAAGAATTGGATAGAGAACAAACAGCTTAGGTGGAAAAAATTGCTCACATAACAAGCTCATTCCAAAGCAGATAGGATCAGACAGAGATCAATATCTCCAGGAGACAGCCAAGACACATAACAAAATCAAGAGACAGAAATAGATCCTAAAATATTAGCTGTCTCCTCTCACAAACAAGCTGAAGATACAGCAGGAAGAAATGATTTAAATCTCACTATTCTATTAGAAACGTTAAATACAAAATCCTGGATTCTGTACTTCAAGAAATTACAGATAAAATGGCCACAGGTATATGAACCACAATATAAAATTAAAATAACACACTTGTCAACTCCTCACAGAAACCTCATATTGTAAACTCCAAAAAAAATTGTTAAACAAAATTCGGAGCCTCCAATTCCAAAAAAAAAGCTATGCGAAGAAAAGAAAGGAAGAGTACATATACCAATGTACTGTGGTCAGCATCAATCAATGTCTTTTAGCTACCACTGTAAAGGATGAGAAAGATTAGAAGATAATATTTCAGAAACAAGAAGGTAAAGCAAAATTACTCATTATAACTTAACTAGTACAGCAGAGTATAGTACTGGAGTTGAGGGAAGGGGGACAAATGTAACTTTAATGAATGGAATGGAGTAAGGATTTGTTAAGTGCCCCTCTGTGCCAGGCACTGTGCTGTGTGGTTCTGGTTTGTCCTTCATTCTCAAAGAGGACCGTGACATCAGAAATATGATGCTATGATTTGTAGATGCATTGATTTTAAGGGACGGAGGGCTGAGCAAAGTCACCAGTCTCACTTTCTCTTCCATAGCCCCGTGGGTCCAGTGCACAGATATAGATCAGGACAATTGGAGATGGCTCAAGAAGCAATGAGAGGGGGGGTGGAGGCAAGATGGCAGCTGGTAAGCAGTGACTGGCGTGAGCTCCCCACCAAGTCGCTCCAAAAACCTATAAAAAATGGCTCTGAACCAATTCTAGAGCTGCAGAACCCACAAAGTGGCAGAGGGAAGCAGGGCTCCAGCCCAGGACAGCCTGGATGGTCTCTGGGTAAAGCCTGTCCCACATGGACCTCCCAGCCCCCAGCTAAGGGTTTGTGGAGCTCAACCCAGCGCGCATGGTGCGAACAGACCAGACGCAGACCTACCAGACCAGGAGACGAGCAGAGAATACCCTAACATCCTGAATTACTGAGCTGTGGTATCCACCAGACCTCACAACCCACAAAGAGCAAAGACAGCAGAGAAGGTTAGTGGGAAAAGCTGCGGAGTTTGTGGTTGGGCCACCACCCCTGGGGCAGCGGAGGTGGGGCAGCTTTAGAACAGGCTGCAGTTGCTTCTGGTCCCAGGCCCACCTGGTGGGAGGAATTAAGTGGCTGATCACAGCAGAAGTGAAGAGCCTGCTGAAGATTTAAGCCCAGTCCAGGTAGGGGGTTCTTGGGGAAGGAGGAGTGTTGCTGAGGCAGCACATCCACCCAAGCGTGGAACATAGAACTCTTTAGTCTATAAGCAGCCATACTCCCCTGAAAAACTCAAGGGTTAAGTAAGTTGGCTGGGAACATGGCCAGGCATTGAAAACACACCCAGATTCAGTCTCAGACTCTGGAATCCTTCTTTGGTGACAAAG
>JAQQSZ010019240.1:0-10409 GCA_028646595.1 Phalanger gymnotis
TTACTATATGCCAAGCACTTTGCCAATTAATGGGCTAAGGATGAGGATGGTTACATATCTGTGATGTGAACAGTGGAAATTCCTCTTGTCAATGCAGATCAGCACCTTGTCTATAACTCAAAGTCTCAAAGAGTTGTCCATGGGCAATGAGAGATTAAATGTCTCGACCAAAGACACAGAGTTAGATATCAGGTGTGACTTGAACCATATCTTCCTGAATCAAAGGCCATTTAAGGATTTTAATGTACGAATGAAACAGTTTCTGACCTCATGGAGTTTACGTTCTACTATAGACACATCTTTTTAGATGATCTCTGTCCTTAGTGCTTCCTGATATGAAGGGAACAAAAGGAACAGGCATTTATTAAGTGCCTTCTATGTGCTAGACACAGAGCCAAGTGCTTTACAAATATTAATTCATTTGATCCTGAGAGGTAGGTACTATTATCTCCATTTTACAAGTGAGGAAACTGAGGCAAACAGACATTAAGTGACTTGCCCAGAGTCACACAACTAGTAAGCCTCTGAGGTCAAATTTGAGCTCAGCTCTTCCTAACCCCGGGTATAGCACTCTACACAGTGCGCCACCTGGTGGCCTCTCATGAAACAGTAATGAACGCTACAAGACAGCACAGTGTTAGGTGTATTCACCCTGTGTATTCAAGCTAAGATTTCAGAGTTTGGATGAATGATAGATACAATCCTGTTTCTTAACGGAATGTTACGAAAAATGAAATTCGCACACTACAGCTGCCAGGGATCATAAATGGATAAGAAAAGAGAGGGGCAGGATAGAAAGAGCCCAGTGTTTAGTCAAGGGAGCCATTCAATGAGCTCGTGTGTATAAAGAACACATACAAAAGATGAAAGAAGAAGAGCGTTGCTAGGAATTAACCATCATCATCATGAATCTATCAGGCAGAGTCCGCAGAGCCTAAGACCTGAATGATGTGAGGCTTGAGAAAATACGGAGGCCTACAAAAGGAGAAGCTGAGGTCTGTTCAGGGCAGGAAAACTAGGGTGGTGCCTTCCACCTCTGAATCTGCAATCCTCTGATCCTTCGATCCAGAACCAGCCGGGTGCCGGACTCGGGGCAGATGATTCAGCGTTGGCAGACAGCAAAGGGAGCTTAGGATTCAGTTCCTGCCGTTTCTATCTTACCTCCTCAGACCGGATCAGGCAGAACAAATATGGCTAAGATGGAATGAAACCCAAGAGAGATGACTAAGTAAACCAAGTCAATAGCTCCCATAGCTAAAGTGTATATGGCAGTGTAGAGTTTAACGCACATTCACTAGCAAAGCTAACTTTCATGAAGCACTTTAAAGTTTGCAAAGTGCTTTATCGGTCAATGCGCATTTATGAACATCACCTATGTGCCAAGTACTGGGCATGGATAGATAGACAGATAGTATGTATATGTGTGTGTGTGTATATATATATATGTATACGTATATATACAATATATGCACATATATGTGTGTATGTTCATATATACTACTATACAATTTATGTAGAATATATATTGTGTATTATATGATTGTGTGTATATACCAGTTCCTAGTCTCAAGGAGCTTACAAACTAATGAAAGAGACAAGAAGTATCTATATAGCATATGCAGCATAAATATAAAGGGAATAAATACAAATAGACATAGGGCAGTTTGGGAGGGAGGACACTAGTGACTGAGGGGGTCGAGAAAGGCTTCAAGTGGGAAGTGGTAGCACAGGTAGGGAAAATGATGGGCTTGGAATCAGAGAGACTCAAATTCAAATCCAGCTTCAGACATTCACTAGTTGTGGGAACCTCTGGTAGGTACTTAACCTCAATTTTCTCATAATAGTAGTACCTTCCTCAGGTTATTATGAGATTAAAATATATAAAACTTATTACTCAGCCTCTTAGCAGACAGTGGGTCAACAAGCCTTTATTCAGCACTTACTCTGTGCCTGGCATTATGTAAACACTGGTGATTTTTTAAAAAATTCTAAGTTTCTACTCTCGAGGAGCTCACAGTCTAAGAGGAGAGACAACATGAAAGCAACTGTGAATGAACAAGATATATACAAGATAAACTGGAGATAATCAACGGAGGGAAGGTGCTTACAAGCTGTGTCATCACGAGCAATCGTTTATCTCTATGCCTCAGTTTCTTGTAAGGGGGACAATAACAGCACCTACCTCCCATGGTTGTTATGAAAATTAAATTAGATCATATTTGCAAAAATAGTTTGTAATTTTCAAAGTGCTATGTAAATGCTGGGTGTTATTATTATTAAAGCACCATATAAATGGTAGCTATTACTTTTGTATAAGGAGGATGTGGGGAGCATGTGCATTCTAGACAGGGAATACAACATACATACACACATGTACATGTGCATGTGTGTATGTATAAATGTAACTTACACCCAAATTATGGATTAAGCAGGAAAAAGTCATATCATTTACCTTTAGATATGTTAATTAGATTATCAGGTCAGGGGGGTGCTGAGAACATAGCTCGTGTTTATTCGGGGAATCACTTCCCAAAGGTTTCCATAAGATCTTTGCGGACAGGGTGGAAAACTGTGGGTCAGATGATCATCTAGGCAGGTGGGATCATATTATACCCAAAGAGTATTGGTTAATGAATGAGCCAGTATCACCCTGGAGGGAATTTTCCAGTGTCCTGCAGCCGGCATCTGTCTTAAACTACGAATTGCAGGTTGAACGTATAGGTAAAGGAGTTTTCTCACCAATCAGCTCATAAATCCCATTCAAAAATGTTTCTTTTCTAAACCTTGTGGGATCCATCTTCGTGTTTTAAAGTGAGTCTTGGGACCTCGTATCCTTTGTTTCGTACTGTCCAACATATTAATTAGAAATGCGGCAATGATCAAGTCTGTGGGTAATATGAAGCTGGAAGGGTGTCTGCTGTGTTCCACGACAGAATCAAGAAAAATCAGGATAACTTGGATCTATGTGTCCAATCTAATTAGAGGAAATACAATAGAAAGAAAATCATATAGCGGGCAGAGCGATGGACCTGGAGGCAGGAAGACTTAGATTTGAATCCTGCCTCGGACTCACTGTGTGGTCACGGGCAAGACCGTCTCTTTGAGCCTCCATGGCCTCATCTGTAAAATGCAGGTTAAATGCCTGCAGTACTGGCCTCGATAAGATTTTTGTGAGGTTTAAATGAGATAACGTATGTAAAGTCCTCTGCAAAGTTTAAGGCATTCTTTAAATCTCGGTTATCATTATTAATAGAATAAAGTAATGTTTACAGCAAGTCCAATTAAAAATCAACTTCCTGTGTACAGGATCAGGAGATTGGAAACTTGAATTCATGGTAGCGCATTTTACCTTACCGTAAGTATAAAGTGAAAGTCAAAATGTGAACATAACCGTCAGTCGCATTCATAGAAATACAATGCCCAGAATGTGACACACACTAATCCTACTCTACTTGGGAGCAATGGAGGACACAACTGAAGTAGAGTGTCCTCTGTTCTGGGTACCATACATTTATTTTGTTTTTCAGTCAGACTCTTCATGACCCCATTGGAAGTTTTATTGGCAAAGATACTGGAGTGGTTTGCCATTTCCTTCTCCAGCTCATTTTACAGATGAGGAAACTGAGGCAAGCAGAGTTAAGTGACTTGCTCAAGGTCACACAGCTAGTAAATGTCCAAGGCTGGATTTGAACTCAGATCTTCCTGACTCCGGGCCTGGCACTCTATCCACTTTATCACCTAGCCGTCCATCATATGTTTAAGAGACAAACTGTAGTGTATCCAGAGGATGGTGAGGAGAAGGGAAAAGAAACTTGAGACCATATCATATAATGATTGTTTGAAGGAATTGGGAATAGAAGATTAAGGGTAGAAATGTGTACTGTCTTCAAATATTTGAAGAGCTTTCATGTGAAGAAGGAAGTAGAGTTAGTCTGTTTGGCTTTGGATGAGAGCTTGCACAAATGAACAGAAGCTACAGAAAGGAAGATTTGGGCTCAATAAAAATCACACAAAGAATGATTAAGTTGGAGCTAGAAGAGAGGAAAGAGGTCAATAGGGAAGAATTTTCTGATAACTAGAGCTATCCAAAATTGGATGGTTTGATAAATAAAGTAGTAAGTTCTCCATCAGTAGAAGTATTCGAGAAGACTCTGCCCCTAGTCAACTATATCAGCACAATTAAGTCACTCCTCTTCTCTGAGCCTCAGCTTCCTTATCTGTTAAAGGAAAGGGCTGGGCTAGATCATAATGTCCAAGGTCCCTTCCAGCCTTTATCTTTGATCTCAGAATTTTCTCACTTCCAACCCTGTGCCTATACTCAACGCTCACAGTGATAAGAATCTCCTTTCCCCCTCTCCTCTCTAACTGAGTGATCTTCATCTTCACTCTCTCCCCACTTCCAAAGAGCCCATAAGATTCTTTGGTCAGAGTAAGAAGGGGCCATGAGAAGATGGTGCCATTCTCCTTTGGGAAATGTGTTTGTTCCTTGTCCTCTGTCAAGGTTCTCATCAGATCTAATCCCAATGGTTAGCACCAGAAGGTCTGCAGCCTAGAGTACTGTAGGAAAGTCAGAGAGGCTTGGTCACTAATTCTCCCAGGGGGTGACTCATTGTATCCAAAAGGCAGTGCTCTAGAGCAGGGGGCTTTCCTTGCAAGCAGTCATCTGAAGGCAAGTGTCAATAAACAGGTCATCTTCCCAATCCAGTCACTTGCCCTAGCGATGCCATTTTAGGTGCCTGCTCTTGGGAAGCCTCATTCTAACGGAAAAAAGATAGACCAATGACTGAGATGTAACCTGTTGAAAAATAAAAACGTCAAAAAATATATAAGAACAAGTTGAACTTGTAAAAACTAGTCTAAAATACTGATAAGCCAATAAATAATGGGAATTCTATAGGCATAGCACATTTGGATTTCAACAAAGAATATAACAGAGTTTATCAAGGCATTCTCATAGATAAGGTGAAGAGGTGCATAGTTAATGAAAGTGAAGTTAGGTGGTTTAGGAGATGGTTAGATGACCACATTCATAGTATTGATTGCATAGATTTCAATATGGAGAGATATCTCTAGTTACATACCACGTCCTCGAATCTACTCTGCTCAACATTTTAATCAGTGACCTGAATGAACATCCAAGTTAGATGGCATGTTTAATAGATTTACAGACGACACAATCTTGAGCATGTTGACCAGTATACCGCATGACAGAACCAGAATCGAAAATTGTTCAACAGAGTTAAATGATGGACTAAATCTAATAAAATTCTATTTGTACACCATTTATTTTCTTATAGATCTGTGATTTCATCAATGCAGGTACTCCTTCCAGAGATACAGATCCCTTCCTGTGTGTGATTTTTGCCCATGTCTTCTTGTAAATTTACTCAATGAAGATACTGAGAGAACTTACAAAATTCTCTTACATTGTGTGAATACCAATGGAGCATGTGGACCATCTATTAATTACTCCTCATTCTTACTATCTAACCATCCCATCCTTTTATCTAGTTAGATGTCTTTCCAGTAAGATACTTGATGCCACTTCTTTTGCATATCGTTAAGTTATTTTTCAGTTGTGTCCAATTCTTGGCGATCCCATTTAAGGTTTCCTTAGCAAAGATACCGCACTGGTTTGCTATTTCATTCTCCACCTCATCTTACAGATGAGGAAACTGAGGCAGACAGAGTTAAGTGACTTGCCCAGGGTCACACAGCTAGTAAGTGTCTGAGGCCAGATTTGATCTTGGGAAGATAAGTTTTCCTGACTCCAGACCTGGTACTCTATCCACTATGCCACTTAGCTGCCCCACTTTTTTGCGTAATTACCTATAATTCCTATAACTCACTGTAGCCTACTAACACCCACCATGTTCATGTCCACCATTCCCCTATCCCTGTCTCTTTGGGTAGTCCTCAACTTCAATTCTTTGGAAAATAGTAATGTTCTATGTCTCGCAGTCATGCAACATCATTGGGAGCATATGAATATTTAAAAGATTGACCTCAAAAAGAAAATAAAAAACAAAAAAAAATAAAATAGATTGAGTCTGGAGAATTCTGGGGTGATTCTACTTTTTTTCAGTTTCTCAAAGATTATCCAGCCCACCTGCCTTCTGTTCTTCAGTTTGGGTCCCAGTTTGCTCTCCATTGTCAGTGTCCTTTCAATGTAAACGTACCAAAGAACCGGCTCTATGAATTGTCCATCCAACTGCTTATCGTGTTATGGATGATAGCCATTTTTCATCCACGTGGACTGTCCTATGTAGATGGTCCAGACTCATGTGAATTGGACTTATGGATCTAATTTAAGAGACTCTACAGTGTTTGGAGGCATGATGTAATCATCACAATACCATACATAAACAGGGGCACCTAGAGAACCTCACCCACCAGAGAGAAGCCCTTTTCTTTTGGGGTTCAGCAGGAATAAAAAGAAAGCTAAGCAGGATGGCTAAAAGACCTGAAACCATGTCCTAAGACATGGTTTGAGGGAACTAGGAATGCTTAGAGAAAACCATGGCTGCGTGATGGCTGCTTTTAATATGTAAAAGGTTTTTCTTAGAAGAAGGATTTGACATATTCTGTTTAGCCCCAAATGGCAGGACCATCTCTGGAAGTTACGTTGAAGCAATATTTGACTCAATATTAGGAGGAACTTCCTAGCAATTGAGGCTACCCTAAAATGGAATAAGTTGCTTTAAGAGGTAGTGAGCTCCCTATCATTGAAAATCTTTGACCAAAGGCTGGATGACCTCATACTGGAATGTTACAAACAGGAGCCATGTTCCAGATAGGGGTCAGACTAGCTGGGATCCCTCTATTTCTGACATTCAGGGCTTCTACAACTTCACACAGACACACATACATGTACATGCACATACACACACATGCACACGCACGCACACACACACACACACACACACACACACACACACACACACACACACAAATACCAAAATGACCACTTGACTGGCCTGACCAAACCAACCAATGGCTTTGACATGACTTATCAAATATTAATACTCCGGCTTAGGCTGCCTCTCTCCCTCTGCACAGATACAGGAATATCAAGATTAAAGTCGTATATTTCTCAAGCTTTAATCACATTTCCCCCAGCAGCTTCCTGCTCATGGTCTAAAGCACACAGAAAAATTTCATTCCTATAAATTATAATATTGCATGGAGGACAAAAAAATCTAGCATTTGTTTGACCTTAATATCACATAATCTTACATTGAGCCACCATAAAATTGCTTACAAAGTTTAAATTGGGCCTGATCTCATATTTGGTAATTTAAGGTTTTTCTATTTCTTTGTTTTGGATTGGGTATTTTTATGTGTGTATTGGGAAAAGGTGGAATAGGGAATTGTTATTGGGCTAAAGGAAGTTCGAAGTAGTAATAATAACCTATGTAGATATAGAAATGTATGTGAAAGGCAAGAGAAAAAGGAATAATGTATTGTTTCACTTCCCCACCATCTTGATTTTTCCCTTCCTCTCCCTTTCCATCATCAGCATCTTTCCCCAATCATCACCAGTCCCTCCTTGGTGTTGGCAGTAGTAATATAGCCTTAGGTCTCTTTTATTGTTGCTATTAAGATCTTGAGACAGCTTTAAACTTCATCCCTTATGGCTGAAATAGTTATACATTGGCAGGTAGATCTAACACTGAAAGGGACCTAAAGAGCATCTCATCTAACTTCCTGATTTTACAGAAAAGGAAACAGAAAAAGAAAGGTGAATTGACTTGTCCAAAGTCATGGAGGTAGTGTTAGAGATGTGGTTTGAACCCAGCTCTTCTGCCTCCAGTATTATATTTGGGTGGAGTGGGTGTTGTGGGGGAGGGGAAGTCTGGACCTGTGATTTCATCCATAAATTAGAGACGTCCATTGTAGACACTCCCTTCAGTGACACAGATCAGCAACTCTTCTGTTACTTAAAGCCTTAGAGATTTGGCTAGGGTATCTTGAAGTTAAGAACTTGCCAGTGGTTACATAGCTGGTCTATATCAGAGGTAAAACTTGAAGACAGGAGAAGAAGTCAGATATCTTGCTTGCCATAGGAACCTGGACATATCTCAACCTTGGTGCCCTCCAGCTTTCCTGTCTGGAAAATGAGAAACTAACGTCTACCATGCCTCCATTTCAGGGTTGTGTCTCTGGGACTGCTAGTCTGAATTAATGAAAAATAAAATAGAAAAGCGTCACCATCATAGTCATTAAGGACCAGTGGGAGGTGCTGGAACATGCAAGCAAGGTGAAAGTTCCTTGGTAAGAGACCAGGGTGCATTTCCCACCAGTGGGCAGATACCTCAGTCCAATAAGTAGGGGCTTCCTCTGATCAGCCTTACTATGTAAAAACACAGCTTTATAATTTTCAAATAGATACATTGACTGGTAGTCATTGTTAACCAGTCTATCTCAGCACAGGCTGAATGAATAGATTTTTTAAAAAACATTTCAATTTAATTCAGCAAGCATTTATTAAACAATTACTGTAGTCAAGGCACTGTCCAAGGTTTGTGAGGCTGCAAAGACAACAACAACCAAAAAAACCCATCCCTATAAAGCTTATTGTACAGACTAGGAAATTCAAATGAATTTAAAGAGACATAAACAGTTAGGGGATCAGGAAGGGCTTCCTGTTGGAAGGTGGAGTTGAGCTGAACCTTCAAGCAAAATATGTAACAGGTCAGAAAAGGAAAGAGCACATTCCAGGAATGCAGGAGAGAAGGCAGGGGATGGAATACCGAGTGCTGGCAATGCCAGGCAGCCTTGTTTGACACAAAATAGAGTGCATGAAAGGAAGCAGTATGAATTCAGTCTGAAAAAGTAACCTGGAGCCAGGCTATAAAAGGCTAGAATGGCAAACTAAGGAGTTTATATTTTGTCCTAGAGGAATTCTCCAAAGATTCTTGAGCTAGGATTAACATGGTCGAATAGCATAGAAAAAAAGGTCACTCACTGCTTATGGAGTCAGAAAACCCTCCTTTTGATGATTACTAACTGTGTAATGCTGGCATATGATTTAACATCCCTGAGCCTCAGCTTCCTCATCTATTATTGTTGTTTGTCCTTCATTCTTGGAAAAGATCGATGTCATCCCGATGGTGATGTCTAACTTCGGTGTGAATTGGGTTTAAGTGAGGCAGGGCTGGTCTCAATTCTTACCCAGCTTCTCATCCTCCTCTGTAAAATGATGGCTTCTGCAATCCCTTCTGGCCCTAAACATTAGATGATTTGGGCTGCCGTGTGGCAGGGAGATCGAAGAATGGAGAAATTAGAAACAGGAAGATCAAATAGGAGGCTGATGTCTACATCTGCAAACAAACAATGCACAATACTAAATTGTTTTTACAAATTTATTCTCTTATAGCAGATTAGCCATGGACCCTGCAATCATTTTCTTACTGGCAATTGGACTGAATTTGTAAACTTTAAACTTCTCTATAGATTTATATTATTAACATTCTTGTTATTGTTAGCAAACCTTTTATGCATAGATAGTGTAGAGGTAAACTTCAGATTGGCCCAGAATGAATTCTGACAATTCTGAATGGGATAGATGAATAGGGTCTGATTTGAGAAGGGTCTGTATTGTGTTTCTCAGCAATTCTAGGAAATATACATAAGTGAACAATGCTGGTGAATCAACAGAAATTTTTACACTTCCCTCTGTGATTCCAAAAAGCAAATGCTCCTGGGTTTTTTAGTCTGCCTAATAGGCTGCAGCTGCTTTGGGAGCTTCTTAAAGTATAGGTCCCTTCCAAGCTTATCACAGTCTCTGTCTTGAGTTGCTTCCTAATTGAATAATATTAACTCAGACCTAATTTTAACTGACTCTTTTTAGGGGACAGGAAAAATACCCACCTATTACTTGTCATAGATTTAGACCTGGAAGGACTTCAGAGATCATCTACCTAACCCTTCTTTCCATCCACCACCACCATTTTTAAATGAGGTAAATGAGATCTAGAGAAGGGAAGTGACAGTCAAGGTTATTTGGATAATGTATGAGCCAGGATTTGAACTAGGATCTTTGGGCTCCAAAGTCAGCATTCTTCAACTGAATCGTGCTGGCTATGTATGATGTAGGCTCCCCACTCCTCTGGTAAACAACCACTTTCCCATCTTTAAAGTGGAACCAAAGAAACTGAAACCAGACAGAAGACAAGGGAATGTTATTGAGTGTATTTCAGTGAAGATAGCTCCTCATAGAGAAGAGAGCTGGCCTCTCTCCAGATGATCTCTGGGAAGTCTTGAGAGAAGGCAGCTAGTGGAGACTTGGACAAAACTGAAATGAAGTAATGTTAACAAAGCATCTGAGCTCCAGTTAAGTACAACCATCAACCTCAGTCCTGGAGAAAGCTGGAGGAGCACATTTCCCTCTTCTTGGTAGAGAGGTG
>JAQQSZ010019241.1:0-10409 GCA_028646595.1 Phalanger gymnotis
AATGCAAATTAAACTTAAAAGCATGTTTATGTTTTTTCCAAAGTCCAAGTGTTAAATAATTACCAGCACACTCCTGTATTGCTATGTAAACATTACTTGATCTCAGTCTGTGCAGTAGATTGCTCAGGGAATAAAGTCAATGCTAGATTGGAAGCATGGTGACTGGAGGCATGAAAATAACCATAATAGTAATAACAATAATGTGTATTTTACTTAGTTATACAAATGCAAAGTGTTGTATATCCCTTACCTCATTTGAACCTCACAACACTTGTAGAGAAGAGAATGAAGGTAACTTGGGGGAGAGGGGCAGGATATGTAAGGTCAGAAACATAGTGTATTACAAGGCAATAATCACAATATAAACAATAATCATGAATATGCCTATGTAGTTCTGTAATGCAAAATGAAAGACTCTCCACATAGAAGGTAGAAGTAAAACATTTACTCAGACACTAGATAACCAAATCCCAAAGCCAATAAGTCCAATCTATCAAAGTAGCAACCAGTTCCCAAAACCAGTAAGCCCACTTTATCATAACAGCAAAGAACTTAAAACACAATATCACAGCATTAAGCCTCGCCATCCCATAACCTTCTCCCCTCTGCTGGGACCTTCCCACAAACACACTCACAACACTGCTAGCATGCCTGTGTCTTCTCTCTCCCTCAGCTCAAACTGCTCTTAGTATTTCCTGTTCCATCCTTTCCTGTCCCTCTTGAAGCTCCTGACTTAGGCTTCCTGTGACATAAGCAAGCCACATGGCCCTATTAATCGGTGGGAAAGATCTTCAAATTTATTTTACCATTAAACATGGCCTAGAGGGGAATCAAGTTGGTTGTACTGAAGCCCTCTCCAAAATGCAGACCTTAGGATGAATCCACCAACGAGAGAAGGGGGCCACCATGATAGAGAAATGTTCTAGGATAAGAAGGCCCCAGATTCCAGAGTGACACTGCAGCTAAGGCATGGTGTTGAAGGCTGAAAAAAAAAAATGGAGAGGGAAATAAAGAATACTGGTCTTATCAAAGATCTAGGTTTGACATGTGATACAACCTCTCTGTGGCTCAGTCTTACTATCTATAAAATGAGTATAATAATTGTATTTTTGCTATCTACCTCACAGAGTTGGTATGAGGAAAACACTGTAAAATTTAAAGTGCTATAGATGTGTAAATATATCATAACAAATGTTTAAGGTGCTATATACCTATGAGATATTATTAATTCATTAATATGTAATAATGCATATTAATATTATATTTGAGACAGCATGGCTTAGCCAGCTACAGAGTCAAGAAGACCTGGGTTCCTTGAGTGACAAGTCTGTGTGACTCTGTAAACAATCACTAGTCCCTAGCAGCTCTCTATAATTTACAAAAGAGTTATTGAACTGCATTGGTAAGAGGAATTTCCGCACCAGAAGTTCCAAATACCTCAAGGGTAAGGACTTGCATTTTTGTCTTTGTATTGCCAAGCACCTAGCATAGTCTGCAGTACATGGTAGGTCTTTAGTACACCCCACCTGCTTAAATTCTACTGGAGGCTCAGATACAAAACAGCTATGTGACAATGGATGCACTCTAAGACTCTAGTTTATGGTCGAGCTGCTGATCTGAAACAAATGGAGATACTTTTCATAGTTCCCTGCTCTCACGAAACAGGTTTGGAAAAATGTTAATAACAACAACCATAAAAATCTCATTGCTGTTCTCCTAATAATTTGAACTTGTGAGTTTGTGATGGTTCTGTTTAAGAACTGAAAAGAAATGAGTTAGACTCTCTTAGAGTGTCACGGATGACATTCCGATATTTCAGATTTAAAGTATGCATATCTCTCTAAAGTCAGCATGGCATGATAAACGTACCAGCATATATTGGCACTGGAATTAAGAAGACCTGGATTGAAGTCCTCCCAAAACACATAGTAGCTATGTGACTGTGGATAAAACACCTAAGGTCGCAGGAGGTACTTATTGTCATTGGCAGGAGGAATTTCCATACCAAGATTTCCCTACACTGAGGAAAACATAGGTCTCCCATCTTGCTCCTCCACAGCCCCCTCTTCCCCAACTCTGTAAATGTATGGAGGTTTTTTTTTTTTTCATTTAGCTAGTGTAGCTAAGTTAACAACCACTTAAGTATACAATGAAAGTTATCTTTGATTATATCCCAAGAGGAAAGGTTTTGTCATTAATGGGATAAAGACCAATTCCAATGAAATACTGCCTAAGGCAAGTCCCAACTGGAAGGTTCCTGAATTTCATTCTGTTGTATATTTTGCAAGTATATTACAACTCTATTGTTGGGGGGAAGAGGGGCACCTAGTGAATTTAAATGGTGTCCTAGCATTAGAATGGCATGAATTTTTCAGTTTCAATGCAACCAAAAGTTTTATGTTCCCCCTTGGATCTATATAATTAACAATCTTGTTAAAACCTAAAGACTATTTTCAGAAATCTAATGTTCCCTTTCCAGGAGAAGCTGCCCAATAATCTTAGTTAAGCCACCTAAGTTCTGTAGGCCTCAGTTTCTCCAGGAACACAGTAGAGGTCATGTTTATCTCCAAAATTCTTAGAGATTTTTTATGAAAGTCATTACCTTCTTTTTCAAATTCAATTTAGATCATGGTTGTTTTGATTAAATTTAATTAAAAAGAAATCAAGCCACACAATAGAGGATTGAAAATCTATCTACAATTCATAAACATCTAAAATTCAGACTAGCTGCCAAATTCTACTTTCTTCTACCTAATACTTTTGCAGAGTAGAAATAAGGAAGGATTTGAAGCAAACACTGTGAAATAATTAGAGCAAAAGTTCATTACATATTTTAGCTTCTATTTTAAACCACATAATTTTTTTAATAGAAAGAAGGAAGGATTTGAGCTAAGTAGTAGGGAATAATTACAGACAAGGTCCATTAAATATTTTAATAATATTTGAAGCCTATGTTAGACATAAGGCATTTTTCTTTCTTACAATATGTTCGACCACAATCTATGCTGCATAGCTCATAGATCCACACATAATTTGATCTCACAATTATTTAGATTCTGTATATTTTATTGAAATTATCTTAAACTGAGAGGCAGAGTGTTATGCTGAAAGGAACACTACATCTGATTTAAAACCCAGCTATTCTACTGTTGTACATGTATGTGACCTTGGGTTAATTATTTCATTTCTCTAGGCCTCAACTTCCTCATCTATAAATGTAGATGGGTGGAATAGACAATGATTTCTGTGGAACCTTCAAGCTCTTTCTGTGGCTCTGTCCTTGAAAAGAAATATTAACAGATATTATCTAGTCTTTTTTTCTCTCTGACTATAATCTTTATTATTAACCTGCTAGACTTAAGAAGTTAAGAACCTGGATTTAAGTTCTAACTAGCTTGGCCTTTTAGAACTTATATCACCTAGAACAAGTCACTTGATCTCTAGGGGCCTCATTTTCTTCCTCTGTAAAATGAAGCAGTGGGACTAGATGGCCTACCTACAAGGACTCTGAGCTTTAGACCTAGGACTTAATTCTCAATGAGGGAACAGAATTATCTGCAAGTTCACGATGAGTAGAATGTCATTCGATTTAAAATCACAGGACATAGTTCAAATCCAAGCCCTAGCACCTTCATTCTGTATAACCTTATACAAGTAATATGACCCCTCTGGGTCTCAGAATCCTCATCTGAAAAATGAGGAAGTTGGACTCCATGACCCCCAAGCTCCTTTCCATAGGTCTAAATCAATGAACCTATAATCCTTCCTAAAATAACTAACAGTAGTTTCAAAGTACACAAAGAAAGAGCCATTTGGGTGGGGCGGGGGGGGGGGGGGGGGGGCTGACTACTAGCTACCAAGTTCTTCCAAATAAATGAAGACACTTCCGAATAGTTTAAGACCCAGAACAGAATGAAAAATCCCTCACTCTTCCATTTGCTGACACTAAGAGCAGACAATAGCTACAGGAAATGTGAATTTTTTTGGTCTTTTTTAAAAGTAGATTTCAGAAGTCTTAGTTATCTTTTCCTCTCAATATGCTCTTCTCTTGGAGCATATCATTCATTCATTTATTCATTCATTCGTTGAATGGCAACCTTTGATCTAGTTCCTTAGGAATAAAGCTCCATGTTGTTACATTAAAAATTAGCATTAGTGACTATATTTTGCTTCTATCTACCATTTTGTGAAGTTAAATTTCAACTCCATGTAAGTCGCTTGATTTAAGAGGTTTCATGATAGTACTCTCCCCTCCCTATTATCACCTGACTTAAAGAATGTCACAAGAACACCCCTCTCCCTCTCAACTTAGTGTTTCCTGACTCTTCTTTACCAATGAGAGTCTCAATCCTTATAATCTTGTTTCCTGTTTTTCATTCCTTCCAAATTGAATATTAACTGAGAAAAAACAAACTTCTAAGGCCCTTATTTGTCAAGAGCCTTGGACTCAGTTTCTTTTGCAACCACATGCATTGCTAAATAAATCATTTGGATAAAAATTGTTTTTTTTTAGATTCCACGGTAACAGTTATGGCAACCATGAAGGAACTAAGACTGCAAATCCCCATTGGCAGCTGGACCTTTGCCAAAAGGACACTCTGGAGCACTCTGGTAAAGATTTTTACCTATAATCTTCCTCAGCAAATAATCACCCATCCCTGTACCGCCATATCCTCCCAAACCATGCATCCAGACAGTTACCTCCTTGGAAGTGAGTAGTCCCCTGATGAGGGTACCATAATGGTCAGCTCTAGTAAACTGATGGACACATTGCTAGGGAAGTTTGGTCTGGGAACAGGAAAAATTTCCCATTCAGAAAGGAATGTCTAAGGATAGAGTTCTAAGAATGCCTTGGGAGAGGTATAATGGAAAAAATACTCATAAGAAAAGTAGAGTTTCAAATGATCTCTAGTTATTGTCATTATCAATTGATATATGATATCAATATATGATATCAATTTAGTTACTGATAATATTAAGCAGGGACTTACTCTCATAAACTTTTTGATTAGAACTTTCAGTGAGATATAAGAAGGAAAACTTTCACCTGGAGTGCTTTTATACTTTTATCTTGTCCCCTTGTCTGTGTCTGTCTATTTGATAAACCAAACTAGTCTCCCCCATGGCCTGATGAGCCAATGGAAAAAGAACTTTGTCTGAGGAACATTCAAAAAAAAAATCTCTATATCTCTGTCTTTCTTTTTTTTAATCTATGTCTTTCTAACTTTAGCCAAGTGACAAGAGACACAAATAAGAAGGAGGAGAATCTTTGTTCTCAGTCTGCAAGGAATTTGTCATTGTAAAACTAATTAGAGACTAAATTTGTTTCTCTACTGTAAATTTACAAATTGTAATTCAAATGTTTTTATAAAAGCTGAAATGTTTCATTACGTTTTAGGGTACCACTCTATAGAATTTGTTTTAAGGAAAAATAACGATAAAATTCTGTGAAAGTTGCATGAAAACAACACTTAAACCTCTCATCACTCTTTCCCTGGAGAGGGATCAATTAATTGTTTTACTGCAAGGGGGAAAGATGATTTCACTCATCAGAGGAAGAGATTAAAAGTAGTATTAGTGAAGTTCCAAAGCAAAGGAAAAATGGATTTGCAGTTTAAATTTCTCTTAAGCACTTAAGAACTACTTATTATTAACCATTTTCTATGAACCTGTTTAAATGAGAAATCAACTTAAAGAAAGTAAAATTTAATTTCAAAAAATGTTTTGTGTTATCATAGTATTTCTTCTTTGAATGATATAACAGAACTTAGGTAAACTAGTGGCAAAAATCACCTAAAGGTATTGGAATAAACCTTGGATTTATAAGCTTTTAAGAACCCCAAAGGAAACAGGTATTGCAATTAGTTGGTTTTGGGTACTAAAAACTTGTGCTAAATTGTAAAGGAAAATCAGTGGAATGAAGATAAATTCTATAGATGGTTTGGGATGTGATTGGAAAATAAAGACTAAAGAAATGAAGCAAGCAGAAGAAAATAAGAGAGATGTTGGATCCAAACATGAAAGGAAAAAAAAAGAGAGATGCAGTTTTGAGGGGATTCAATATAAGTCCACTGAGGAGATATATAAAGAAAGGAAGAAAAAAAAGTTTAAGCAAATATAGATGAGAGAAGGATGGGTAGATAGTTAAAGGAAAGTTAGAGTCTGTTTGCACTGATGCAGTTTGAATGGAGGGTTGGGAAGTAAAGGGTTTGGGAATTTTGAAAAAAGAGATTTGAGGGAGGTTTTGATCTTGTTGAGATAAGAATATGAGAAACCTTATTCTTTGGAAAATACAAAAATATTTTTGCAGCACTGAATTATTTGAATAAAGCATTCTTTTTCTTTAATAAGTAGCTTTTCTTGCGTATTTACCCTATTTTCTTTGACCTTCCCAGAGTTACAACTGAAAAGCATTAGGGAAAGGTGGAGTTGGATTAAGAAAACAAAGGAATTGATTTGGTTCTTTGAGTAATTTAAAAAGAAATAAAGAAAAAATTGAGGGGAGCTGGGAGTGCCACCATGAATTTTTGAACTGGAAAAAAATGGGTCCTGAAATTTGAGACACTGCCAGCTAGCGGCCCTTGGGAAAATTGAGATTTAAGTCTTACCATTAGTGACAATAAATCCAGATTCTACTTGGTTTAAATTTTCTTCTGAAACAAAATCATTATGTGGTCTCATTTACAGTGTGATTCATTCTTGTATTGGGATAATTGTGGTAAATTAGAGCATATACAAATCACATTTGCTATTTAGCATTAAAACTATATGCTGGAAAATGCACGGATCAAGAATACCTGAGTTAAAATCTGGACTCTGAATTTTATTAGCTGTGTGACCTTAAGCAAGTTTTCACTTGTTTGCTTCAGTTTCCTAATTTGTAAGGAGATAGATAAAAGCTACCATCTCCCAGGGTTGTTGTGAGGATCACTTGATTGTACATTACTTAGCACTATATAAATATTAGTAAATATAAGCACTCTGTTTTGTTCCTGAATGCAATCAGTGTAAAATGCCAAAAGTGAATAAATGTATGATATTCTATGTAAGATGATTTGGAAATGCATTCAACTGAATAGATGTCACCTGCCTAGTGATAGGTTTTCTTTCGTGTCTTAAATACATGGCATCCTGTATGTTATTATTGCATTTAGGAAATCATTGTATCAGAAATTCTAATAGAAAAGTAACCTCTCTTTTCATTTGGATGCTGTTAGAGTTGAATTTAGCTGTTAAAAGAATGGGGTAAAAATATTTGAAAACTATTAAATATTTAATGGAGAATATTTGCTTTAAAGTAGTAAGTTACTATGGGGGGGAGTAGCAAAATCCTCTTTAAGTTGCCTTTATCTGTGAGGTTCCTTAGGACTTTCTACTTGGTCAAGTGATAAAATCTCCTCAACTCTACTGGCTGCATGTGTGAAAATTCTAAAGTATAAGCTCCTAGTTGAAATGGGGAAGTTTGCAAATCTATAGATAGTAAAAAGCAAGTTTTATCTGAGATTATTTGGCTATCACTTACAAAATTATGAAAACATATTGGTTAATAAATAATATGTTTTGAAGTTACATCTTTGAGCCAACTTAGTAACAATAGACAGATTCAAATATGTCAACCCTGCCTTAAAGGAGAACAGTCAATAGGGATTAGAGATTTGCTATAATCCATATTTTTCTGGGGGTTTTGAGTATTCACTGAATTCAGGTATTCACTGAATGTGTTCAGAATGTGACCATTCTTAATTTATAAATGAAGAATAAATGAAATGTCCTTATATTTGCTCATTGTTAACTGTAATTGAAACATGAGAAGAATGATAGCTTAACCCTGAGCTGTGATTAGTGAACATTTGCTATTTGAGGAAAATCTTGTGTGACTGAAATTGATACTATTTTAAGCTTTGATTTCAGTTATGATTTCCTAAATTGTTATTAAATCAATAATCTATCATTCAAGGGAAATGCTAGGTGCTGCCCAAACAGAGTAAAGTCTGGGAACTGCTACATGTGGATGTTTATCCCTGAGAAAAGCTGGGGGAATGATCTTGGCATAGGTTAAGGCAGGATCCTCTTGAGTCATTTTCACATTGTGCTGTGTCATTTCTGAACAGACCATTTTCCCCCCTCATTAACTATGAACCTGGAATGATATCCTGTGAATGATGTGGAACTTTGCTGTGATGCTTGCCAAGAATCAAATGGAGCTAAGGGAGTTTTCCGCTGTTATGGCTTACGTAAGTTTAGGCTGTACCTTTGAGGGGACAGTCTTGATAGTCAGCCACATCCCTCATTTTCCTTTCACAACAAATTTCTATAATCAGCTTAGGTGAAGTATAGAAGTTTTTGTTTTTGCAGTACTAAATCTACTAATCATAAGAGCAATATTGAAACATCTCTGAGTTACTATAGTAGGATGCAAATATGAAAAATCTTACTATTTCAATCTGAATTTGTAGTCAATTTCATATGCTAAGCAACTAAACAAATGGACTTGGACTTATTGTCTACTTGCTAATAGCTGTATATTCATGTATAAGATTAGGTCATTTCTTTCAAAGAGATATGGAAATAAAATCCTCAAAAGAAGGGAATAAAATACAGATGTCAAAAGTTTTCTAATTGAACAGAGTAGTAAATCTTGAGAGAGCAACAAGATCAGACTGTTTTCCCTAAGAATTAGGAGGGTGTGTGCAAAACATAGGTCAAGATAAAGGCAGCAAGTAGTATGTAAAACCTGAAATTCTATGAAGTCTTGTATGAATTATGGGTTCCTAGTTTGATGTTCTTATAGCATTGTTCCTAACAGGATCAGAACCATAAGGCTTGAGCTGGTTTTCACCACATGAACTAGTTATTGGAAAAGCAAATTTAGGAGGTTGTACTAAATTGTATTGAGTCTTGTTACTGGTGGATTCTAGCAAAATTATCTAGGAATCTCTGCAAGTGACTAAGAAGCAGAGAAGTAAAGCTACTAGGAAGAAACCCCTTCAGACCTTCCCTAAGAACAAGACCTATTCCAGAATGACCAAAGGAAGATGTTTCTAGGGTCGAAAAAACTACCTGAGACATTGGGGACTCAAGATGAAATGTGTGATAGAATGGGCATTCAAAGTGGATTAACAGATGTTATTTAGTATTGCTGAGCATTATTATATTGCTCTGGTTTTTTGTTTCATGATGTTTATGTTTGCTGAATTTTCTTGGGTGCTTTGGTGACATGTAAATTTCCATTCTCAAATTAGAATATGGCAAGCTCTCTAAGTAGTTTGATCTGGAGCCTGACTTAATTTACCCATAGAGTCTATTCAATAAGATTTTTTTCTTTAAGGCATATACAAGATTATGACTCTATTTGTACTCTTTTTGGCTCTCACTCCACCCTTTGGTGCCCCCTAACTATCATTTTGTCCAGAAATCCCTAATAAATAAGGCATTTAAATAAGTAATGGGGGGAGGTGAGAACCCCAGCATCAAAGGGAGGGAATGTCACATAAGAAATTAGCATTAGTGACTCCGTTTTGCTTTAGTCTACCATTTTGTGAAGTTAAGTTTTAACTCCTTATAAGTCACTGAATTTAGGAGGTAGGCAATGCTGCTATTATCTTACTTCTTTTTTTCTTCCTTCATTCCTTTCTTCCTTCCTTTTTCCTCCTCCTCCTCCTCTCCCTCTGTCCAGATGGGGAGTCATACCTTTACATGTCAGTGCTCTATCCAAAGGAATATAAATTTCAATTGCTTATACTTCATAAGGTACCTTGGGGCTTGGGGGCTAGATGTTTTTTGTTCCCTACTTATTTATTCTAGCATTAAAAAAAACAGGGACAATTAACTCTTTTGTCTTATGTAGTTTTAATTTATGATTTCTCAAAATATAGCTTAAGAAAACCAGGTTTTGGGGGGCGGAGCCAAGATGGCAGCTAGAAAGCAGTGATTGGCGTGAGCTCCCCACCAAGTCCTTCCAAAAACCTATAAAAAATGGCTCTGAACCAATTCTAGAGCTGCAGAACCCACAAAGTGGCAGACGGAAGCAGGGCTCCAGCCCAGGACAGCCTGGATGGTCTCTGAGTAAAGTCTGTCCTGCTCGGAGCTCCCACCTCCCAGCTGAGGGGAGCGGAGCTGAGCCAAGCAGAGCCTAGTGTGCGCGGCGCGGACTGTGGGCCAACCAGACCAGGAGCCAGACGGAGAGTGCCCTAGAGTCCTGAATTAATGAGCTGTGGCATTTACCAGACCTCACAACCCACAAACAGCAAACATAACAGAGCAGGTTAGTGGGAAAAGCTGCGGGGACTGAGTTTGCGGTTCAGCCACCGCTCCTAGTGCAGCGGAGGTGCGGCAGCTACAGAACTACAGCTGCAGTTGCTTTTGGCCCCAGGCCCATCTGGTGGGAGGAATTAAGTGGCTGATCAGAG
>JAQQSZ010019242.1:0-10408 GCA_028646595.1 Phalanger gymnotis
CTTTCAAACACAAGAATCAAGAAAAGCATGAAAAGGTAAACAAGAAAGAGAAATCATAAGGGACTTACTAAAGTTGAACTGTTTTGTTTACATTCCTATATGGAAAGATGATGTGTATGATTCATGAGACCTTAGTATCATAGTAGCTGAAAGGAATATGCATATATATGTGTGTGTATGTATATATATATGTATACACATATGTGTGTCAATGTATGTATATACATAAGTATATATATATGTATATATACATACAGAGAGCATAGGCTGAGTTGAATATGAAGGGATGATATCTAAAAAAATAAAATAAAATTAAGGGATAAGAGAGGAATATATTGAGAGCAGGAGAAAGGGAGAAATAGAATCGGGTAAATTATCTCACATAAAAGTGGCAAGAAAAAGCGGTTCTCTAGGAAGGGAAGAGGGAGCAGGTGAGGAGGAATGAGTAAATCTTGCTCTCATGTGATTTGACCTGAGGAGGGAATACCATACACACTCAATTGGGTATCTTACCCCACAGGAAAGAAGGAGGAAGAAGATAAAAAAGGGGGGATGATAGAAGGGAGGGTAGACAGGGGGAGGAGGTAATCAAAAACACACTTTCAAAAAGGGACAGGGTCAAGGGAGAAAACTCAATAAAGGGGGATAGGTTAGGAAGGAGCAAAACATAGTTAATGTTTCACAACATGAAAATAAAAATAAGAAATGTAAACTAGTATTGAAATGTTGGTTCCTTCCTTCCCAGCTATCTCAGCTCCCCTTGTCAAGGGGTAAACCCACTTTTACTGGGTTATTCCTCCCACGGATATTTTCACTTATAAATTGTCTGTCATACTCCAAAGCTCTCTAAGGAGAAGATTTAAGTCAAAGGAATGAATTTTGAATGTTGTAACTTTAGAAATCAGAAGGGAAGTTATTTGGAGGCAGAGGGAAGTGTCTTCCTAGTGTCCTTCAAGTCGCTCTCCTGTTATGCCTGACACTGGCCCTGTGTTTGTTGGAGCTAAAACCAAAGTTAAGGGGTTAATTGTGACCCTGGGAGTGCTCCAAAATAAATCTTCCAAATTAGGCATCCAGAGAGGCTGCCTTTTACCCCAGGAGAAAAGAGCTGTTGTCCCAGGCTAGCATTTTGTGTTAAAGCAGGGCTAATAAACAAGACAACCTGTATGTCCCAGTGTCAGCTGAATTTTGAGCTACTTTTGTAGGTGGAATCAGGTGAAATGGACACAGGGTAGACAGCCTTCAGGGTCAAAAAGGTCACAGAAACGCAGAAAGCACATAGAAGATGGGAAAAGAAGTTTTACCTATTTGCCTCGGATCCTCCCTTGTTGGATTTATGATCTGACTGTATATATGTCAGTGTCAGGGCTGTTGTTTTCCTTTAAAATCAGATAATAAAACTAACTCTAACCTCCCTCCCTTCTAGTTCATTCTCCAGGTCACAGCTCAAATGGGCTTCCCCCTCCACAAAGTTCAGCACCTAAGAAGTCATCCTTATTCACCAAGTCACAGAATCAGAGTTGTGAAGGAATTTGGAGACTATCTAACCCAACTGATATCTGTACAGGAATTTCTTCTATGATTTCCTCATCTGTAAAAATAAGAGGGCTGAATAAATCATGGCACATAAAATATAATGAAATACTATTGTGCTTAATAAACAACCAAAGGAATGATGATTTTAGAGAAACCTGGGAAGATTTGTATGAACAGAGTGAAGTGAATAAAGCCAGGAGAACAATTTATAAATGACATTACAAAAATGGACAACTTTCAAAGATTTAAGAACTCCGATTGATACAATGAACACATGTGATCCTAAAGAACCAGTGATGAAAGATGCTACCTACCTCTGGACACACTTTTTGGACCCGGTCAGTGTGGGGATTTGATAACAACACTGAAAATGGGATCGCTGATCAATGCAATGAACAATCATGACCCAAGAGGATCAGTGGTGAAGGATTCTATCTACTTCCAATCAGAGAAGAGATGGGCAAAACCTGCAGAATGAGACACATTTTTTGGACACAACCAACATGGGAATTTGGTTTTGCCAGATTGTACATATTTGCTACAAGAGTTTTGCTTTTCTTTTTTTCTCATTGGGGATCAGAAGAGGTAGGATGGAAAGAAATAAATGCTTGTTAATCGAAAAAATAATAATAAAATAAGAGGGTTGGACTAGACAGCCTCTGAAGTGCTATACTGTCCTCTCCAAAGCTCATCCTAGCCTTCCTCAAGTGATGGATATAACGTCTGGAAGGTATGGATGACTCAGTAGTGGGAAGAGACACCACTGGTTCGGTCAGGCAGGGGGCTCAGGACCAGGAGGAATTTAACTCCGATTTTCCATCTAGTATCATACGCCAGGACCATTACGAGGGGAAACCCACCAATGAGAACGAAACAGTGAGAAGAGCATTTCCCTCTGGAACATTGCTGCCCTCTCTCTTTCCCATGATATATCCTCAATCCATTCCCAAGTCCCGTAGCTGTGTCTATATCAAGCCAAATTCAGCTTCTGCCCAGCCCCAAATAACTCTCTCTGATCCAGCTGTCCCCTCAACATGTTCTTTCAGACGCATCCCATACTCTCATCCAGTTCGATTGTCATGCACTGTGAGGTCCTATCTCAAGCTTCTCCCTCAGCAGCCCTTTCCCATTGTCTCTTGTACCTGACAAGACATCCCTCTGCAAGCCAGATAATCCCTTTCCTTCATACAAATGACCAGTCTTAGACTTCAAAGCACCTGTGATTTCACCGATGCTGCGGATGCACGTTGCATCTCATCCACACCTCCTTGTTCCATGTGACTCGTGCCCAGGCCCTGCCACACATCTCTCCAAGAGATCTCCTTAGCATACTGGAGGTCTTTTGGAGAGGCAGTGTGGTGCGATGGAGAGCACCAGGCTTGAAGCCAGGGAGATGAGAGTTCAGACCTTCCGCCTGATCCTTACTAAAGGAGATTAAGGCCTTTGGATGCAGTCCTCTCCCACATTTCCCAGATGTCTCTAGCTATGCCACTATGTACCTCTCTTCGGCTCCCAACTTTATGTGTTATCTTCCCCCATTAGAGTGTGAGCTCCTTGGGGGTAGAAATTGTCTTGTTTAGTTTTATTTGTACACCCCAGTACTTGGCACAGTGCCTGGCACATTACCATGTGCTTAGTAAATACTTTATCCATGGATCTACAATGGATAGAAACAGGATTACTAAAAACAGCACTGCTAAAAATAGTAGTTCCTCATAAATGGGCCTTAGTTTCCCCATCTCTAAAATGAGAGGGTCAGACTCAATGACCTCTAAGGTCTTTTCCTGTTCTAATTGATTCTCCAGCCATCCATTTAATTTGCTGTGGATATGGTGCCACACTCAGGATATTCACCTGTTCCTCACCTGCCCACCTGTCATACAGGTCCTTGATAATGTCTTCTTGCATGTCAATCATTTTTTGAGTAATATGCCAATGCCATTCATTGTCCCATTGCCTTTTGGGTCCTCTGAAGTCGATCAACAAGTATTTGCTCAAGTCTGATTATGCGCTTAGCCCCGTGCTAGGGTCTGTGGGAAACAGAGGGACTGCCATACCCCAGGCAGTGTGCTAAGACTTGGAGATACAAAGAAAGGCAAAAGACGGAACCTACTCTCAAGGAATTCATAATCTAATGGGGAAGACAACATTCAAATAGCTATGTACAAGCAAAATAGAGACAGCAAAAATTGGGAGCAGTCTCAGAGGGAAGGCAGTAAGATGAAGGAGGCCTGGGAAAGGCTTCTTGCAGAAGGTGAGATTTTAGCTGAGACTTGGAGGAAGCCAGGGAAGCCAGGAGGCAGAGATGAGGAGGGAGAGACTATAACCTGGAAGTCACGTATAAGAAGGAGCTGTGTACTCCCAGGACCATAAGCAGGCTGAGCAGTGCCTCAGTCTCCTTCTCTGCACAATGAAGGGGTCGCAATAAATGATCTCTAAGGTACCTTCCAGCTTCAACAGTCTCTGACACAGGTCCAGACAGTCACAATCATTACAAGGGCAGAACAAGTGTTCTCCCTCTGGGCTTGCGAGATGGAGAGTCTTATGGCAAGTCACAAGTTGGTTACAGCCAACAGGCCTGGGCCCGAGTTGGAGGGGGGAATGTTTCAAAGAAACAGCACTATTTTCTCAGAAACGGGATTGCTAAAAATAGCAGTTCCTCATAAATGGGACTGACTGAAATAGAAGTTTCTCAGGAGCAAGCCTGACTGCTATCAAAAGAAATTTGCTATTCAAGTCTCCTTGTCCCTTCAGCCTGCCCCTGAGAAAATGCCTTCTCAAATGTAAATACACGTTACAAATCTACCCAATGAGGCAGGCACAGCCAGGGTATCTAGGCATGCTCCCCGGCCTTCTTGGCCTCCATGTGCCTCCACCACCACCATGCTGCCAACTTGGACAAGTCCAAGGTAACTGGGAATCCCTAGACCTTGCTATGGAATTCTTAGAATTAATGCCCAGACCTGGAAATTACCAATGACCTTGGGAGGCTCCGAACTAAGATGTTTAGGGCGAAAAGATTGGCATCCTGGAATCCACCAATCAGATTGCAGAGTGGGACTCCCTGAGAGGGCAGCTGGGAATTTGCCTGGCAGTGTCAGGGCAAAGCTGACTAATCCTTAGCAAAATTGGAAAGGAGACAACATTCGTCTTTGGGCCCAGCCTCTCTTTTCAGCAATCTTTCCCTATTGGGCCAGAAACTGGAGAGCTTCATGCCATCTACTGGGCCTGTCTGTTTCATACTCCAGACTTCTTCTCCACCACCTCTTCCACCTTACAGCATTAAAATTGATCTGGCTTTGTCCCATTCCCCCAGCGCCCGGGTGACAGCTAATCTGATAAACTTGTCTATTCTATCTGGTAAAAACTTATTAAAACCTGATTTGCAGCACAGTCCCAATTCCACCTTGATAATAAAGCTTTGTGATCTCTCTCCCTCTTGGGGCACTTTTTTTTTACATACTGCCTTGTTCTATAATTATCTATGCTGATATCTACATCAGCGGTTTCTCATATGTTTTAGTCTCAGGACCCCTTCACACTCTCAAAAATTAAGGACCCCAAAGAGACTTTGTTTATGTGGGTTATACCTATGGATAGGGCAGCTAAGTGGATAGAGTGCCAGGCCTGGAGTAAGGAAGACTCATCTTTCTGAGTTCAAATCTAGCCTCAGACACCTCCTAGCTTTGTAACCCTGGGCAAGTCACTTAACCCCATTTGTCTCAGTTTCCTCATCTGTAAAATGAGCTGGAGAAGAAAAGGATAAACCACTCCAGTATCTCAACCAAGAAAACCCCAAATGGGGTCACAAAGAGACAGACATAACTGAAAAGGATTGAACAACAAGAAACATTTATAGATATTTACCACACTAGAAATTAAAACAGCATTATTATGAAAATAATTTTGATTTCACAGACCCTCTGAAAGGATCTCTGTAACCCCCAGGAGTCCGCAGGACACAGTTTGAGGGTACTAGAGAGATCAATTGGTATACTATCAAATTATAAACTCCATAAAATCACGAATTGTGTCATATTTATCTTTGTAAACACTCCTAGAATCAAGCCCTAGGCCATGCATAATATGCAAGAGCAGGGGCATTGTTTCATCTTTGTCTTTCTACTCCTACGCTTAACACAATGCCCAATGGTAGCAGGTGTATATTTAAGTAATAGTAAATGCTTATGGATTGATTGGTCAACTGAAGCAGGTAGTAGGAGCTCCATAAATGTTTGTCAAGTGAATGAATTTTTATGTGTTACGTGTGTGGTGTGTTTACGTTTTAACTGGGGTTTTCTGGAGATAGTGCCTTAACACTGGCTGTGTTCATTTCCCTAATATTATCAAAGAATCACCTCCTATCTGAGCCACGTGAAGGTCTGATACAATGGAACAGGGCCCCTGGGTGGTGATGCAGTGCTGAGTGCCTAGGTTTGAGACTCCCATGGCTCCCATGGTTTGTCAGTGATTACAAAGTGGCTTTCAGAAGTCTTTAGAAAGTGGAAGAAACCTACTGACTGGCCAGCAAGTAGAGCAGTCAGGGGCAATCCATTAATTGTTGTGTATTTACATGTGTCTAATTGCACCAGAAACAGTCAGCAAAGCCAAGACTTCTCTAGAAAGGAGAAAGAGAGAAGATATCAGCATCACCTATGTCTCCTTTTCCCTGCCCCAACAACACAGAGGATACATTCTCATGTACATGTACACATAGGCCTATTTTCTAATCAGTGGAATGTACAGTGGCATCCTGGAGGGTTAATTCTTTGAGGACTAGCACCTCTGGTCTGAGGGATTGCCGAGCTCTTTTCAGGGCTGCTCTTCCACCTTTGGTGTCCACCTGTCACCCAACTCTCACCTATGGCTCCAAGAAGCCATAGCATGCCCAGTGGCCACACCCCAGTAAAAATGTTTCGGTAAACAGGCTAAAGTAGGTTGAGGGCAACCAACAGGCTTCAAACCTGTGGGTGAGTTAGGGGGATGTCCAACCCAAGCATGTGAAGACTTTCCCAACAGAACGGGCAAGTGAGAACAATTTGTTCCAATGGCCAGGAAGGTGTCTTAAGCAGGTGCTGTGGCGGTGCTTAGAGCTTGGTCAGACATCGAAGACACCAAGGTCACCCACTGCATCCTGGGCCATCTCCAGTCCTCCCAACTTCCGTATTACCTCTGTACTTCACTGACTGTAGAAGAGAAAGTGAGGCTGATGACTTTGTGCAACTCTGCCTCACTTAAATCCAGCTCACTGGCAAGTCAAGACATCCCCTGTAATGTCAGTGGTTCTCTTCGAAAATGAAAGATAAACAACAAATCTCCTCACCCAGTCTTTGATTCAGAGAACATTTCATCACCTCTTTTCCCTGAGTGTTTATGAACTTTTCATATTTTATTTTTATCTTTCCCCTCCAAATTCCATAGAATCATAGAACCACAGACTATCGGAGCGGGGGGGGGGCCCATAAAAGTTACCTTAGTCTGATTTCTTCATTCTACAAATGGGGAAACTAAGGCCCAGAGAATGGAAGTGATTTGTCTAAGCAGAGGATGGACTAGCTCTCATGTCTTCAGACTCCAATCCAGCCCTCTTTTCTTCTCACCCTGGACAAGTTACTTAGTTCCTCTCAGTCTCAGTTTCCTAATCTGCAAAAATAGCATCTGACTTCACGGCATTGCTGAGAGGATCAAATAAGATAATACGTGTAAACTGCTTTACAAACCTTAAAGTACTACACAAATGCTAGCTATCATTGCCATCATTAGTAATGATAAGTACAGTAGGAGTTTAGAAAAGAGAAAGTTCAGCTGGGGCTCAAATAGTTGGGAACAACCTCATGGAGGAGATGGGAATTATGCTGGACCTTGAAGGATGGATAGGATTTGGATGAGAATACAGCCCTGCCAGGGCGAAATAGATTTTTTTCCCTTCATTTTTAAAAGGGGAAAGGAAGGGAACAAATAAGCATTTATATAGCACCTACTGTTTACCAGACACAATGCTAAGTGCTTTTACCAATAGTATTTCCTTTGGTCCTCACAAGAAGTCTGGGAGGTGGTGCTATTATCATCCACATTTTACAGTTGAGGGTTTTACAGTTGATGTTAAATGAGGTCCAGCACTCTTCACTGCTCTATCAGCTTCTTCATTAAAAGAAATGATATATTTTCCTGTCCTGTTATCTACATTTTACAGTATATGCCCCAGCCCAGACCCATCCCTTATAACAAATGAAAAAGGAAAAGGAAAAGATATCAGTTCAGAGAAACTGATCAGCAAATCAACTTTATGCAATGTTGCAAATCCACAGCCCCCCACCTCTACAAAGAAGAGAGGGAGCTATCTTCTCATGTCTCTTTTGGGGCCAAATTTAATTATTTTAATTTCACAGCATCTAGTTTTGCATCATTTCATTTTATTTTTCTGTCCACTTACATTGTGGTATTCACTGTGTACATCATTTTCCTGATTCTGCTTGTCTTAATTTTGGATCAATTCATATGTCTTATGACATGACTTAAGCTCCCTGAGGGTAGAGTCTGTCTCATTCTTTGTATCCCTAGCATCTTGTGTGTTTTGCACATGTTTTTGAGTCATTTTAGCGATGTCTGACTCATCATGACCCCATTTGGGGTTTTCTTGGCAGAAATATTGGAGTGGTTTGCCATTTCCTTCTCCAGCTCATTTTACAGATGAGAAAATTCAGGCACACAAGGTTAAGTGACTTGTTCAAGGTGTGTGAGGCCAGATTTGAACTCATGAAGAGGAGTCTTCTTTATTCCAAACCCAAGACACTACCTAACTGCCCTCTGCTTTTTTACTATTTTACTTTGTATCAATTATTTTTGCTATTTTATTTTGTATCAATACCTACATCTTAGAATATAAGCTCCTTGAGGACAGAGTCTATGTCCTTTTTTATTTAGGTCCCTAGCACCTTATACAATGCTTTACACATAATAGGCATTTTTAATAAATATTTTTTGATTGAATGATTGTCATGTTTCTCTGTATTCATCATAGTCATTGTTTCTTGCTATCTAGTAATATGGAAAGATACACCTTCAAAATAGGTATATCACTGTGCATCACTTCCCGTTGTAGCTGTAGAGACCAATCCCTTAGTCATGGCAGAGTGAGAACAACAGCATCTTGATTTCAGTCGCATGCCTGGGTCTCCCTTGGCATCCCTCTCTTTCTAGGATCTTGGGTTAATCCACAGAAGCTCAGAGTACCCAAGCTCTCACTGCCCAGAAGTGTCAGTTTTCATTTTCCAGTCCTATGTCTCATTTGATTCTTTTCTGCAAATATCCCTAACCTCTGCCAATCCCTTAGCATGGTTGAGCCATTTCTCACTGCTGTTCGCTGCACCTCCCAATTTAGAAGCAATCACAGGCAAATTACACTTCTAGAGTGACTCCGGCCAGCTCATTCACAAAAGGTACTAAATGAGCCTTTACCTAAGAGCCACTTTTCAGGTGTTTCTCCAAAATCTGTCTGGAAATATAAGGATATGCTTAAAGGCAGTTTGCAAAAAGTCACTCAGAAAAAGCATAAAACATTTTTTCAATGCAATAAAACATTTATTAAGTACCCATTGTGAGTGTAGAGAGCTGTGCTAGGTGCTTAGAAGATATACATCATTTAGACACAACAGGGTCTCAGTCTTAATAGAATGTATAGCATATTAGAGGATATGACCTACAGATAATTAAAATATGGAATCATCTGCACGATCAATATCAAACTGCTTTTTCAAAGAGTGGGCAGGGACAGGAGGAATGGAGACAATTTAAAACTCAAAATTTTGGAAAATGATTGTTAAAAATGTTTATGTGTAATTGTAAATAAATAATCAAAATAAAAATGAATAATAATCGATAAATATCATTTATTATTATTGAATAAATAACTGAAATAAAAACAAAAATAAAATAAAATATGTGATAGTTTCATTAGAGAGGTACAAAGACAGCATTATGTGATGTCCAAGAGGAAGAAGGTCATGACCTTCTGGGAAGGCTTCAAAGAGGAGATGGTATTCTCACCAATAGGAAGACTTGCCCCTGAATTCTTAAGTTGGATTTTAAAGAATGGGAAGGAATTCCCAGGTGAAGGGAAGAAGGGGGAACATTTCCAGCATAGGAAATAGCCCGAGCAAAGACACAGAGAAGGGAAATGTCGAAGAGACAGAGAGTATTTCAATCTATGGTGGATTGAATAGGAAAGACTTTCTTGGTACATGGAAGGTAGATTTTAAAGAAGGAAAACATAATATTTTGTACTTAAAAATCATTTTGCATTTATACTCAGTCTATTTCCAGGAGGACCTTAAAGCACAAAACAAGAGATTTAGAGATAAAACAGAACTCACTTCTAAAGGAAGCATAAGTGATAGATGACACCAGGTACTTGAGATGAACAGCTATAATTGGTCACTGGATTTGGGCCTAAGTTTCCTGACAACTGAAGAAAAAAGGGAAGTACAGAGGCTGCATGTTTTTATTTTCTGACAAGAGAAGGCAATCCAATCCATTTGCAAAAACAACTGGAACCACTTTCTGGAACTAAGCTAAAACAGAATTTTGAACTTATGCACAAGTCTGACTGATGGCCTCTCACATAACAGCCAATCCTTGTGAGTCCAAACCAAGTTTTAGAAATGTTGAAAAAGGGAAATATATTTTGCTATCCCCATAGGCCCACATTACCATATTGACCAAGATGGCAGAATATTGTACTGAAAATGGCCCAGTCTTACTCCAGAACCTGTCCTGCCTGCCCTTCCATTTACCCACCCAGCCCTAGTATTAAGGAAGAAGTCGTGCTACCTACCTACAACTTTATAGAGCAAATAAGACGAAAGCTGTTGTCCTC